>JBBBVT010008019.1:0-13009 GCA_037177035.1 Craterocephalus eyresii | reverse complement strand
TCTGCATTTTGTTCCTCTGTTATTTTTCTTATTTTCTCCTGTTGCCTCTCACTGTCGTGGAGGGTTGAGCACTCACTGCTCCCTTGTTGTCTCAGACAAACATGTGCAGACACAACAGTGTCATGTTTCATGAAACTCCAAAAGATTTATGGACAACAGATTGGCTGCAAATGAAGACAGGAAGAGATGGAATGTAGAAAAATTGTTTCATGAATAGAGAATATTGTCTAATCTTTGCTGTCTTGTGCGCTGTGAAGCCTGAATAAAGTACTTAATGTATTATCAATTAGCTTTTTAATCAAACCAACACAAATGCATGAAAAAGAACAAAGTTTTGTCTTTAACTGAGAAAATTGTAGTACATGTTAAACATATGTAATTAAACAATGAAACAAAACTTATAATTTCTGTCGTGAGTCAGCACAAAGGACC
The DNA here is from genome assembly GCA_037177035.1 of Craterocephalus eyresii. Lineage (NCBI taxonomy): Eukaryota > Metazoa > Chordata > Actinopteri > Atheriniformes > Atherinidae > Craterocephalus > Craterocephalus eyresii. The sequence goes on along the minus strand of JBBBVT010008019.1, from coordinate 12,577 downwards.
TACACAGATTTGGGATTTATTAAGTGAAACTAAAAACACTGCAATGGCAGAATTGAAGAAATGGCTAAAATTAAAACCTAATGGAGAAACCACCTAATGGATAAGCTAAAGAAAAAAAGAGTAAAACTTGGAAGATTTTAAAGCCAAACCAGGACAGAAGAGATGAGAAAATGGCCACGATCAAAGGAAAGCCTGGGGTTTACAGAGTGCACCATAGCTTTGTCCGCCATGTTGGGGAAGTAATGGTGCATTCCAGTTGTCCTCGGAACTCGTTTTTCCGAGATAATTTGGCCAGAAGTGACGTTGTGAACTCGCTTACGAGCTGCAAACTCGTAAATTGCAAAGGACCCCGAGATCCCACATTTCAAGATGGCTGTGCCCAGTTTGTGTCCTTTATTTTTTTTCTCGCTTACATTTTTGTTTTCCTTTACCAACAACACACGCAGTTTTGCTAGAGGCATCCATTTTTTCCGAGTTTGTGCAACTGGAATGGGGTTAACCTCGGAATGACGTCACCGACCCACTTCCGCTCGGAATCCCGAGACAACTGGAACGCACCATAAGGCCTGGGATTTTCTTGGTGTGTACGCAAGCATGCTCTTTCTGGTCTGTGAACATACTTCCTGTAAACTACGAAGGCACAGCGCGGCCAAAACGGCCGATTCTGTAGGGTATCACTAGGCGGATTATAGAGCACTTGTACTACGAAAGTTAGAAGCTGCCGGTCTGTTGTATTTCCCTGTATTTTCTCCTTACAACAAGTTGAAAATGGGCTTTGAAAACGAGGAAGAAGGACTGATCATTTTAATTTTACTGTAGAAACTAATGGGGAAAAGTCTTGCCGCCGTTAGAAGCGGTAAATGTGGCCGATGTGTACGTAAATGTGGTACGTTCAGCCCATTTACCAAAATGGAGCATGAGCACCTCTAGCGGTAAAGTAAATATCGCAGCTCATGAATGCGTTACGTTACCTCGAGTCAACGCGAGCGGCCAACATGCCAAACTAACATTAGGGACACGTGGCAGCCATGGTCAGGTCGTCTTCAGGTTTCTGTAAGCTATGAAAACTGCAAAACAATCTGTTAACAGTTATTATCTACACTGACAAAAAAATGTTTTCTATCCAGTAAACTTAAGATTTGATCATTGTTTACTTTTTTTTTTTTTTTTTTTTTTTTTTTCTTACTGCATCCATCGCCGATGTGCCTGTAAAACAATACTAATTAAATCCACATGGTCTAAACACTTTGATTTGTGTTGTGGGTGCAACATTTTTAACCACAATAAATACAGAAAGAGCCATATGTGCCCATTTCTGTACCACCTAACAACACCCATCTACAGTATTTCTGCGCCCACGCTGGAACTTAAAAGGACAGTCAATAAGCTTGTCTAATCATCGGTGCATAAAGCCCCCCAGCACTGTGTGCTGCTAGAATGGCTACTAAACCTAAATCAAAAGCCCATTAAAAGAAGAACACCTATAAACGGACATGAACCATGGGGTCTCTTTGTCTGTGTTTTATTACCCACTAGAGCATCTTCCAGAGCCTTTAAATGTCCAGCTGACTCCACACATGCACGGCTCCCGGTCTGTTTGGGGTAATACCACATGACATTCCTCTAAATGCCTCGCAGACAACCCCCCCCCCCCACCCCCCCCCTCGCTGCAGCTTTTCAGCAGTTTTATTGGCGGCGACAGAGAGAGACCAGGGTCACCGTGGTAACCACATGCTCGGCTGGCTGCAGGAGCTCATCTGGCTGGATTCTGGCATCCATGCCATGCCTGCGAGGAACCTGCCCCAGATCTCAGATGACATTTGGCAGCCTTTGGTGTCTGCAGTGTCTGAGTTAGTTTGCTGTGGATGCATTTGCGTCGGGGGAGGGGCGGGCAACTCTGATCTAGTTAATTTCTTTCATGATTTGAGTCCAATGAGAGCCCTTGGATGGATCACAGCGTGCTAGTGGGTAGCGGCTTTCATGTTCTGGCACATTTTTGGTTAGTTTTTTCAACATCTCTAAAGCTTTAATGCTGACTTACCGCTGTGATGAGCGGCCGGGGTAAAATATTGAATTGCCTTCTTAAGTAGGTTTATGATACATGATGCGGATGCCATGAAAATCCATGTTTTCCTTCTCATTTCATGAGAAAAGAGAATTCGAAATCAGAATTTTTATATTCATTCTTCAGTTTTAATCTCGTAACTTTTTAAAGTAAAAATTAGTCTTCATATGGAGGGCCTTCAGATTTCTAATTCTGCCAACACGCTTTTTCTCTCTTTCTGCATGTGCTTACGTAAGTCCCTGACACCGCACCGTCCTAGAAAATGAGAGCAAGGGAAAATGGAGAGCGATTAACAGGATTATGCAGATACATGACTGTTGCTAAAGCCTCGCAAAATCACTGTCTTCACTGAGGAGTTGGTCAGCTGAATAAATAAATCAAATAAAACCTCATAGCAGCTGCAGATGACCACAAACCAGGTTTTACTTCAACTAAAAGTTTTGTTGTATTTGTGACGGCTGAACAGGAAAACAAAAGAACAAAAATCCTCAAAGATCCATCTTTATAGCCTCTGGATAATTAGAAATACACAAAAAAGCTGGTGAAAGGAAAACGTTTTTGGCAACACATTTATAAATTACCTTAAAGTGATTTAGTTTTGTACTTGATTAACTTTAAAAGGTAATTTTATGGACAGATGCCTATTTAACCATTACATAAACATCACATGTCCAATAAATAGCTCTCACCAGATTATTTGTCTGGATCTGGAAGTCCCACAGGATCTACAGTCCTATCATTGGTCTGGTACTTCCAACTGTAACTTGGTACAGTAACTGTTCACCCGCCCCTTGTTTCTGGTGCTCCATGTAAGCTTGCATCTTACACCCTGCTGGGATGTGCTGGACTGTCTCAGAGACATCTTTGCATGGCCTGCACCTGGATCCTATCTGGTAAGGTAGACCCTGGCCCTTTTCGCTCTTGTGCTTAAGCCACCATCTTGGTCTCAGTCACCCCTTTGATCTGATTGTGTTGGTGTTACACACCATGCAGGGGCTTATCCCTCAGTGATGGTCCCACCGCTTTCTCTTTTCAGATGCCTCTGAAGTCGCTCTCTGGTGTCATGTATAACTCATCCTGTTAAGCTAAAAGCAGTGAGCTGCCATATCATGGCACGCAGGAAACAGTTGGATAAAAATTATACAGGGGATCATGCCTCAGCTGAAACAACTTATTTGACCCCAACTGATGCAATGAGTATCTTCTTAAATCTAAAACAACTAGTGGAAAGAGCTTCCATGAGAGCTTCAGACTAAAAAGAAAGGAGTGGAAAGTACATATATTTTGGGATCAATCTATGATCTGGGGCTGCTGCAGTTGCTCATGTTTAGCTTCAGCTTCAGCTTCAGGAACGATTTATGTCCACAGAATGAGGTCAGCTGATTACCTCAATATACTGAATGCATATCTGCCAACTCTCCCACAATGGCCGTGAGACTCACGTTTGACTGGTTTCACAAACTCTCACGCCACACCTCTAGTTTCTCACGCTGAATTACAGGCTACCAGGATTTTTTTTAAAAATGTGGTTAAGGTTAAAAAAGTGTCTAGAATAGGGCACAGTGCGCAGATGGTGCTAGGGAGGAAGGGGATTTCCCCCATCAGAGTCTCAGTGACACAGACACTTTGCATGTAAAACATCTCCAATAAAACAGGATTATTATCTTTGCAGCGTGCAGCATGGTGTTTGCATGGTTTGACTAATAGTGCATTTTAGTTGCAGACAAATGTCGGAATTTCTATCCTTCAAGTGAGGATTTCAATCAGAATCCCCATGAAGGCAGATCTCCTACTGGGAATCCGAATCTGAAGCCAAAGGTACTCAAACAAAATATCACGGCTGTCCAATGAAATCTCATTGAAATCTCATTGGGGTACCTGTTTTTCATCGTACGGCGACGCTATTAGTGTTAGTTAGTGACTTTTTGCTTTGGATGGGCAGTGAATGCTTGCTGATATTTCCGATTCCTGTGCTGAGTCTCTGTTTCCTACATAAAACCATAAATCAGGTTCTTTGGCTTTGGAAAAACATGTACTCCCCCCTCCCTTTCTGATTTATTCAAATGAAAAGCTTTATATAGTGTAATCATATTCAAATGCTTACATGTGCGGTCAAAAATAGGAAGGAGCCTGAGTATTACGGAGACATTTTTGTCCCAGCTTTATCCAAATCATTTCAGACATGAGAAGCAGGCTGAGAAAAGCAGGCCAAAGTTGTGCTGCCGCCACTGAGAGTCCGTTATGGAGTCGCCAGCTCAGAGAAAGCGATAGCCGGTCTGTGCGCTGAGATAACAGGGAGACAGAGGAACGGCCTCAGTCATACTTAAAAGGGGTTTTTGAAGGCTGATTTGAGGTTCGCTGTCCCCAGAGTCCCTCCACCCTCCATCACGCACACATCAGGAATCACACACTTCTTTCCTTGCTTATAGTGTGTCACACACATGCACATGGAGCTCCTGGCTCCTCCTCCTCGTCTCTGATTCTCACAAAGACCAAACAAGTCCTTGGATCTTGTGACACGGTGGCTGTCATGTTATCTTTGTATGTTTCTTCTGCTGTCTGGAATTCTTTTAAAGCCATTTTCTTAAATCATCCCACCTTGTCATCTATTGTGTTATCTTTCCTCATACATGCATCCATACAGTTTTTATCTGCTTTTTATCTATTCTGATTTGACTGTGCAGTTGCGTGACAGCTCCCATTTTATCTCTGAGCAGTGGCAGTAAATATCTTCTTTCCTAATAAACTCCTCTGAGCTGCATTACCAAACAGTCAGCCCCATAGCCTTCCTTCTCCTTTCCCCTGCTGCTGTTTCTCCTGGTGGGGTTTCCTCAGACCAGCATTATCAGACAGGAAGTAGTGGAGAGTGCCTTCCTGTCCCATTTACTCAACTACCCGCGTAATGGTAGCAATGTTAAAAGAGAAAGTCAGACTGTTTATCAAATATTTAGCAGAAACAGCCAAGAGCTTGATAGAACTAAGTATCAATTTTTAATGTAGGGCCTCAAGAGGCGTCCTTTATCATGTCTTCCTGTTTTATTTGTCTGCATCGGCCTTTATGTGTTCATACTCATGATAACATCATACTGCACATTTCAGTGACTTGAGCACAATTTCATGATACAAAGATGAAAAAAAATATTTCTGATTCATTGTTTTTTAAGTTGACATAATTACCCTAATAGATTTTTTTCTAAAAAAAAAATTGAGTTAAGTGTTAACTGCTATGTGTGTTGTGCAGACCTGCAGATCGCAGCAGTTAAAAATGATTTTACATTTGTTCTTGTCTTTGCAACCCAGTGCAGGAATCAGATGCTTGTGCATTATGAGGCTAATATATTTAGAGAGGTAGTAGAAAATGCAAACTAGTAAATCTTTATGAACAGACTATTGTTTAAAGGGCATCTTAAACTGACTTTAAGTAACTAGAATGTACACTTTCATAGCAGGATTAGCCTGTAAATAATGTATTAGTTAGTCTTTGTCCATGAGGGATGGGCATGATTAATCGATCATTAGGATTGCAATTGATTGCAATGATCTTTTAATTGATTAACCAAATGTATCTTTAGACTGGTGCTTTAGTCGTATGTACTGTAAGTGCATATTTTACAGTGTTACCATTAAATAAATCATATTTGACTGATACAATGGCATCTTGTAATAGAAATCTAAATAAGGAAACACAATAGGTTTTTTCTACTTTCACTTTCATGTTAATGAGTAAACGATGATTGATCGTTAATTCTCCTGATAATCGATTAAGACAATTTGATTGAATGTCCATCTTAAATGTCTACTGAGCATAAGGATGAAAATATTTATCCAAAGCATATACAAAGTGGGAATGTTTTTAGCAATTTCCAAGATTATAAAAACTGACTCCATATGACAAAATAAACCACTTAATTCCCACTAGTGGACAACTTAATGAACTTGACCCATGCAGATTTCTTCAACCCCAATAAACCCTTTAACTGCCTGTTCGACAGAACAAGTCCAGAGCTAAAAACACTCAGTATCAAAACCCATAAAAACAAAGTTCACATGAAGACTTTTATCACAAAGCTATCTGACACAAACGTCAGGCTATTACAGCGTCTTTTTAGAGTATGATGTCAGAGAAATAGCATTGAAGTATAAAGCTTTGCGCAGTCAAACACACACACACACATACAGAGCACACAAACAGACGAGGAGGAGGAGGTGGAGGAGATGATGAAGCCACAACATCCATTAGTTGACATTTGGGTCCTTGATTTTTTCTTTTTTTATGAACCAGATTTAATATTCAGCTTTTATTCTGAATGAATGGACATGAAGATGAAGTTGAAGTTAAATGGAACATATTCTAATATAGTTTTTCAAGAGAACAGAACAATACTTTTCCAAGTAGGCTAATTAGTTATTTGCTATAATGCTGTAACTCTGTCACTAATGCAGTTACTTTGTAGAACAATTAATAAAAAATTTCATAGTGTTGGGCATGTTACTTAAGTTACAGTTACTTTGGCGGGTTATCAACTCTATGGGGAAATAATGGCTGCTTATTCCTCAAACAGAAGCTCAGAAGGTAAGCCAAAGGCAACTCCGAGGTTCACATGAAGGTATTTTTACAGTAGATTCGTTAAAAAAAGTTAGAAAAGACTTTTTCAAGCCTTATCCTCCATTCACAAAAAGCACCTGAGGTTTGTAAGTTAACTAGTTGGTTAAATGTTATTTAATAACTAATGGGACAAATCTTAACCAATGATTTGACAGGCCACACAAATGAAATCTGAATCAGACTTTTTTTTTTTAAATAACCAGTTTGAAGCAAATAAACATAATGAAGTGTTGCTACTCACATAGTCTGCACCATGTATGATGATCAAATGATCATTTCACAAACAGCTGATTCATCTCAACTCAAATGAGCCAGTAATGAAACATGTGATTAAAGTGTTTGGATAATCTGTCAGTTTAAGTACAGACAGAGTATGAATTGTTCTCCGGCCATGAAGCTCAGTGACTGCACCGCAAGCTTTCACAAGCCTGTTCAGCCTGACAAACACACGGGGAAGACATCGCACCTTTAGCCAGACAGAATGACATCATTGTGTTCATCAGAGTTCGTAACATTCAGAAAGAAGGAGTTCAAGTTATAACTCAGAGAGATGAAAGGGGAACTTCTAACCGAATGAATTAAAAACGGGATGATTAATGATTTTTCAGAAGTTGCATAAGCGTTGCATCTGTTGTGTGTTTTCTGTGGGGAGTTAGAGGAAGTTAATGATTTAGGGCTGATAAGACACCCTCAGGTGCATCTCAGTTACCCGGGGGACTGTTTTTTGTGTGTGGGTGCAACTTAAACTAATTAAACCAACCATACTCATGTTAGTGTGCGCATGACATTGTATTTATATACTGTATCTAAACGTTGCATTTACTTATATATAATCCAGCTTACGTCACAGTGACGGCCACAAAAGATAATAAGTTGTACTAATGGGCATTTAGTATGTGTTCATAGAGACGGTTTGAGAGCTTTCAGAGACGTTGAAAGCTTAATCAGGATGAAAGAAATTACTCTCTCTTGCTTCAGGAAAACTGTACGCTTAGAAATGTTAACTATGTTTTGAAAAGAGGCTAAAAAAGGTATTCATTGCCTAGTTAACCAAGCATTGTATCAGAGTTTGACTCGACCTTGTTTGCATGCAGGAGTCACTTTAAGCTTCTGAAACTGTGCTCTGTCCTTAACATGAAGACACAACAGCGCAAGTTTCCTATGAGAAAAGCATTACGTGTTTGACCTGCTGCAGAAGCCGCTTTTCATCATTTTAGGGAGATAAAACAGAGACAGAAGAAAATAATAGAGCAGTGATGTCTGAGGACCTGATTGAGTTTCCTCCCAGGTATTAGTGACGTGGGAGCAGGCAGAACAAGGTCCTGCAGTGTGGAGAACATGACAACATGACAGATTTTAATAACATGCAGCAAGTCCAAAGCACGACAAGAAAGCAGCTCAGTGTGATATTAGCTCAGCTTTAGCATCCAACCCCCTCACACACACACACACATAGAGACATATATGAAACTTAGAGAAAAGGTTTCAGCAGACACACAGCCACACACCTACGGACTCTCCTGAGTGAAATTCCACACCCGCCCTGTGTTCTGCCTCAGGTTACGCTGCAGCGTATGAATAGCTGCTGTCACACTCATAGAGCTGACTGGGACAATAACAGATTTTCCACAGAGACCGATACCTGCATTGTCACAATTAATCTTGGTATTAAACGCAATTATTAATTGTGGCATCCATCAAGCTGTCTCTGTGTCATATTGTATCCCCTAATGCAATCATAATGCCACCGCTACATATCAAAACAAAAATATTAATCTCCTTCCTAATAGAGCATTACAGCTGACTGACACGACACATCTCAATTCATGTCTTTTTCTGTCTGACTGCCTTTAAATCTCTTAATGTTCAGGTAGACCTCATCTCTCCGGCAAGTATGATAATATGAGAATTATATTATGTCGTCTCAGTATTATTCGTTTATAATAATAAAGATGTTTTACACGTTTTAACATTTGTTTTTAAACAAGTTAAATGCAGCAAACCTGTTGTTTACATCTTTTTGTGATGCAGAAACTGTCCTTTTAAAACATTTTTATATCATTTAGCAACAGACAATAAAAAATAGCTTGTTTCCATCTGGATGTTGGCCTTACGTTTGTATAGAGAAGTGCATGTTCGACAGATTGATCAGGATTAAGTAAAATGTGTTGATGTGTGTGAACATCTGTGGACTCAGAAAAGAGGAACATCAGTGATGCTGCAGGACCATCATTTCAACAGAGCTCTTGTGTTGCCGACACTACTTTGCAATTTCATTAAAAAAAGATGGCTCATATAGAAGGTTTGCCTTTGAGAGATTCTGCAAGAAAGATTTATGAACATATGGATAATAAAACAAATGTATATTGACCAAAGCTATTATTGTTTCTTCCATAAAAACAAACCAAAGAAAAGCTTAACAGGAAACCGTGAATACTAACATTGTCTGTGTTAATCAGTTGTATATATATTGCTTTGCTGTTTTTTCCTTTTTTTAAAAATACATTTTGGATCACGTGTTTTATGAATCATTGAACCAGCACTTCTTCGAAAAAAGGTGAGTTTTCCTTCTTTTAGCCCACAGACTTGTTTGATCCTATAAAAATATATTTTCTCCTTCTTTTACCTTGGATATCAGTGTTTACACAAGCTGACACATCGCGCCTCTTGTAACTTTGGACTTTCTTGGAGAGATGTGGGAAAACCGTGTCTGATGATTCACAGTGTGCCAGAATACGTCAGTGTGAAAATGCCTGTATGAGTCAGCCAGTCACGGTGCTACATAAAGTCATATGAGCACACAGTGGTGTAGTGGCACATCATAATACCCTCAGATCTGATGTAATAAGTGCTGATTCATACATTTCTGCTTGACAGTTTGCAAACAATCTCTGAAACAGATGAAAAAAAACATGGAAGCAAGACATACATGTTGGTTTAAAAAGTCCAAAGATAGTTGAAACTCTGTTGTGCTGCACAATTTTACTTTGTAATCTGAGCATACTGATTGTACTGATGAAAGAAATGAGGGGGAAATTATTTGGAGAGTCTTTGTCTCTTTTAGCTCAAAGTTTTGGTTGTGAATCTGGAGCCTTATGTAGTCAGAAAGTTTGCAACTTTCTGGCAAAACAGGAGTATTTAAACTAAGACTTCATGAGAACAGATATGAGGCCGATAGAAGACAGATATGACAGATATGACAAAATATGACGACAGATATGAACGCACAAAGGTTATGAGCATTTCCATTAATCACAGTTGTGTGGCTTCAGTCTGCACTCAGACTTTCTTAGTTTCCGACAGTGACGTTTATGTTGACTAGAAAGCTGGGATTTTCAGCCAATGATGTCAGATTGTGTGTTGATATCTCCTTTGTTTAAAGTTACTAATACGTGTGTCTATCTCCCATGTTGTTTTACAGTGAAATGGTGAGAATATGATCCTATGACTATAACCTCACTTTTGCATTTTTGTGAGATAATTGTTTACATTCTTTCCTGCGTGCTACGCTTCTTACCAGAGGATTCCACTAGGAAGCACACGAAGGAACTCAGGATGGATAAAGACACCAAGTTTTTAGAATGTAAACAAGACTGTATGCATGGTGACAACAGATGAAGTTAATATTTATTTGTTCATTTTGAGATCAGAAAACCCAAAAGCGGCTATATCATAAGTTGCGTGTCACGTCTGCATGTGCGTCAGCTCTGCTTAACAACAGTCCACCGGAACAACATGTCTCCCTGTATTTCGTGTGTGAAGAGGTCGTGGTGTGTTTAAAAATCTAAATATATTGCCCAGCCCTAGTGGCCACATGTTGTTGTGATTACTAGTAGAGTGAAAATGTGTTACAATGGTCATGAAATGACCAATGATTCATGAAAATGTTCCTAAAACAGTTGCTTTAAAGGAAAATGACATTTTCTGAAATATGCTTATTAGCCAACAATAAGAAGGGAGCAGCTCATTAGCACACAGGTAAGGGAAATTTGTAATCAAAGGGGATGATCTCCACATCACAGAGGGTAAAATTGGGAAAAAAAATAAGAATAGAAAAAAGCAGTCAGGCTGTTTTATGGCTTCCTCTCTCTTTTTCTCTAACAGGAAGACCAACACAAATAATACTTTATGTTCCCAAGCTGTTTGTCAGGTGGATATAGTAAACTTCTTTGGGTGTTGTCATTACTCATAACAATTTAACCACAAAAGTAAAGGTGGAGTCTCATACAATGTGAGACTATTATTTACTCACTCTCTCAATTGAAATGATAGGGCTGAGAAAAATAACTTCTGCTTCATCTTCATGGACAACAACTATTTTCCCAAATAAATTCAAAGTTTACTTTTCTTTTTTGGTGTGCTCTTTTCATGGCTCTAGTAGAATGAGGGCCAAATGCTTGGAGTTTAAAAGACTGTTTCCACTCCAGTATTGATCAGTAAGTGCTACAAACACTACAAAATGCCTCTTTAACTGCTCTCGCTGCATGTACAGTCCATGCTTTCAGATCAATAACAAATGCAGGTGGGGGGAAAATATGCATTGCTCCATGATTGGTTGAAGCCCAGTGAGGATAAGAGACTATGGATTAGATGGATGCAGGTCGGATACATGTAAGAGGATTGGTGGTGGGTCCAGTAGTCTGTGGGGGCAACAGACACATGAACAATCAAACAGCTGTAAGCCTGGAGTCAACGACAGTTTATCATAATCTACTGTCATCTCTCTCTCCCCAGTAAACCCCGTTCATCTCTTTGTTTTGTCTGGTATCATCACCTACCAAGTTCCACTAAAATAAGTAAAACTTTTCCCAGTTTTCTCTATCAGACATTATGCCATTCATGTTTTCCTGTTTCTTGCTTTGTGGTCGTTATTTCCTCCCTTTGTTTTCTCTCATCGCACCCCTTCTTCTCATGCTTCCTATAACCCCTGTACCCTCTCAATCCCCCTTCCTGTGCACCGAACAGACAATATGAAAGAGGTTTACTATAATCATTACTCTAATCATCCTGTGACCTCTTGTTACCCCCATTTCTTTTCTGTGTGATTATGAAAATTGTAGGTCATTCTGCAGAAATATACAAGCAAAAACCAATCAACACAAACCTTCATTTACAGAAGCCTGTGATTGCGAGTTCCTCCTTGACTTGGCTTATCAATGACAATCCTGATCGTGCAAATAGCAAAAGGAATTTATAGAAGAAACCATGGGAATCTAGTCTGCTTTCTTCTTTAATCTCCCTTTACTCAGCTGTTATCTCAGAATTTACTAGCTATTAGCTGTCTTCACAAGATACCTTAAAATTAACTTCTAAGAGGACAAATCTCCCTGGTAACCTGTAATACTGTATAAATGTCTGCCAGCAATAGGACAAGAAAAAAGTAAAGCAAAATATACACTCTTTGGACCGCAGAATGATTGTCTTTTTCAGGGAAACTGACTGGCAAAGAGCTGGACTCATTACACTAAACCATGGAGGGATTACTGAACGGGCCTTCTAAAGGTCTTCGGTATCAGGGGGCCCCCTAAGTCAGAGCCTCTGTATGAAGTGATTTAATATTTCCAGCAGAAAAGTCACAAAGCTCAGCCAAAGCAGCTACAAAGACACACAAATTAATCCCAGAGAGACACAAAACAGCCACACAAACACATGTGACACTAAAGAGACAGAAATTTCCACAAAGAGATGCTAAACAGCTGGACCAATAACCATAAAAACAATGGCAGACATTTGCAAAATTAGTAAAACAGTGACTGGACAAAGACAAAGTTACCACAAAGTGACCGAAACAGCATAAGAAATGGTAATAATGTGGGGGGGGGGGGGGGGGGTGCACTTCGCTAGGTGTTCCTATTCAAAAGCAAGACTGGAGCAACTTTCACCTTTGTAAAGAGAGGCAGGCCGTC
>JBBBVT010007804.1:0-11658 GCA_037177035.1 Craterocephalus eyresii | reverse complement strand
CAGAGGAGCTGCTTCTCTGCTGCGTCCTACGGTCAGTAAATGCATCACACATCAGAGGAGCTGCTTCTCTGCTGCGTGTGGAAGCCAGGACGCAGCCAGAGCCCCCGCTGCGTGTAGCGCTGGCCGATGAGGCAGGTGAAGCCCAAAAAACCATTTGGTGCCGCGATGGACTAGTTTGCTTGGTCTGTTGCCAGGCAACTGACTGAGCTTGGAGAAAATCCACTTCCCAACTCCCCAACTTCCACGGCTTCCTGCCGTGACCCGGGTGCAGCAAAGCAGCCACAGCAGGAGCGGGGATGGGGGGGTCGTTAAGTCATTCAGGCTGATGGATGCGACCCTACTTGTATTTATCCAGGTTTAACCCTTAAAACTCCATTTCTTTTTCTTTTTCCCTCCTTTTTGGTTTGCCTCTCAGCTCTCTCGAGCAGTCACCATGGTGACATGATGTTTTCTGGACAGCCTCGGGTGTCCGATTGTGAGGCTAAACTGATGTCATAATGAATGTACATTGGACATTAATCTGCTCTGATTGGTGGAAAGTTTGACAGGAAGTGACCTCATCATAATTTCTCAGTCAAAATGAAGTTCCCCTCCTAACACGGGCATAGTGATCCTGATTTCTAAAACGGAGTTCTGACGGATCATCGCGTGGATTTACCATGAGCCTCTGAATAAACTCTGCATGTTGTGGCTGGATTACAAACATGCAAAATGCCTGGAGCTCATCTAAAGTGTCAAATCAAACTAACCCTACAGATGCACACCATCATTGCTGGGAGGGGGATTGTTGATCTTACAAGTGAAATAGCAGCAATGCAGCAAAGTTTAAGGGTTAAAAGATGGAAACATGTCACAGTGCCACCTGTGATGTCTGAGTGGCTTTCATGTCTGCATGTTCTCCACGCAGTGTTTCTGGTCCGCTCCATACACAGGTTCCTGTTAAACAAGCCGTTTTCCAGCGTCCCGTCTGGAATCTCTGGCTGAGTGGAGGCCAGCATCCCTGCTCCTCCTGCTGCTGCAGGATGAGGTAGAGGGGGATTGGGGGAAGGGAGGGGACTGATGGATCTGCTCAGCCTCCTGTGGGCCGACAGGAGGGATGGATGCTTTCATGTTTGGGTGAATCTGGAGATTAGTTTGAGCCGTGAGCCGTGAACATTTGAACGTCTGCCGTGGTGAGATGAATGACCCGAGCTGAGTAACTTAACAAGGTCACCGTTAAAGATGGAGGCCGGCTTTACGCTGGGACTCTGCTGAGCTTTGTGTTTGCTGCACCGCTGTGAAAAAGCTTCACTCCCAGAAAGGTTCCACCGGTTCACCGCCGCTGTGTTGGAGCGATGAATCGCATCATTATGGCCGCGTGACGTCACTTTCCCCCACGTGGAGCTAAATGAGCGCATTGTTCCTGTTCGGCACATTGTGGTGGCTGCAGAGAAAGCCTTTCTGTCCTGCAGTCAGCTCCCAGAGCCGCCTGCTTTGCTGATTACAGCCGTTTGGGAGGCGTTTGTGTCGCTGCAGCGTCTGAAGTTTCCTGCTTCCCAGTCAGCTGGGATGTGTGGAGCAGAGCGGGAGGATCCCAGCAGATGTGAGGGGAGCTTTTCCCCCCGCTGGACAGCAGGATCTGCTGAAAAGGAGGCCCAGCTTGTTTTCCAGCGCATACTTTACATTCCTACCTTCAAGCCTACAAACACACACACACACACACACACACATACAGTATATAAATGCAGCTCAGTAGGCCTGTTGTTCCCTCCAGCGTGAAGCTGTGGAGCTTTGGCTGATCTGATATTAAACCTGAGCAAACGGAGCATCAGCTGTGGTCATGTGACAGTCTGCTCTTTGTCCGCCGCTTCTTCCTGCTCCTCCTTCCTCTGTCTGGGCCCCAGTTTCTCTTCAGTTTTCCTCTCTGTCTCTGCGGCTTCCTGCCGTGGCGGCCTCTTCACACGAGCCTGGTTTACTTTCCTCCTCACACATGTGCTCTGAGCCGCCACATGACAGGCCGATGAGAGACACAAGAGATGTGATATCAGGCTCTGTGTGAGGACGATCGCCTCCTTTCAGTTCCATTTTCACACACAACCATCTCCAGGATGTCCCAGATCTGGCAAGGTGGAGCTGTTAAGGATGTATACTCCTCTGAAAGTAGGGCTGCATCAATACTGATACCAGTTTGGCTATTGGTACCAATACTGCTCTAAAGTACTTGTATTCATGCTGATAATATCCGGTGCAGTAAAGTCAATTGATATGAGGAACCGATCCCAGTTTCTTACACACAATGTTTATTTTCACTTGAAATTTTTGTCATGTTATCATTTTTATTTATTTTCTTTATTTCACCATCGTTTGTTGTAAAAAGCAGAGAAGAAAATAAAAACCTGTATTCAGTTCAGTGCATTTTTTTAGTGTGGTAGATGTATTGGTATCGTAATCAGTATCAGCAAGTATTCAGATTCAAGTATCGCTTTGGGAAAAAAATGTCCCTATTTGAAAGTAATAAACAAAGAGTTTTATACTCCCACACCAACTCAGTGGTTACTAACCTGCTTTATTTTAGATATTTGGACAAGATAGTTGAAGCAAACCCATCTTTTGTTTTTATATTCATCAACTCTTTTACACATCAGACCTGCAACATGTTGAAATAAAGTTGTTTTTTGCAACTTTCTGGTAGATATTTTGGTTGATGAATAGTTGAGGATGTCGGTCTGAAGCTGCTGTTATCAGATGCAGCAGCTGCC
The DNA here is from genome assembly GCA_037177035.1 of Craterocephalus eyresii. Classification (NCBI taxonomy): domain Eukaryota; kingdom Metazoa; phylum Chordata; class Actinopteri; order Atheriniformes; family Atherinidae; genus Craterocephalus; species Craterocephalus eyresii. Next base: position 8,920 of record JBBBVT010007804.1, on the reverse strand, counting down.
TCACGGCTCTGTGTTCGGTAGCTCTGAGGATGCATTCAGGGAACCTTTTACCAGAAATCATCATTTTATTTTCACCTTTTTATCGGACGCAGAGGGAATGACTGAGATCTCCTCTGCAGCGGAGGTCAGAGCAGACGGCAGCATCAAACTTCCTGGATGGATGCAGGACTCTCACTCTTACACTCATTCCTCTTTCTCTTTCCTCATTTCTGTACATCTGTTCTTGTCTGCGGCGCTCCCGTCATTCCCCGTCACTCATTCTGTAGCCGATCCTGAAAACTAGGTCACATGGTGAGGCCGGGTTGCTGCAGGTGGTTGGCCATGTTGGATCTGCAGGCGGCTGTCATGATGATGGGCTGCATCTCCCGTTTATCACGCTCACGCCTCCGCTCGCTGAGGGTTATTCCTGAGAACAGCATGTCCCCAGAGATGCTGCTTCCATCCCACTGGATCTGTCTCCTCCTCTGGACGTGTGCTCCTGACTGGTTCCAGTCTGATTCCTGCTGAATCCCCTGCAGCCTCTGTGGTGTGTGTGTGTGGGATCGGCGGTGCCGGGCCCCTGCACACAGGTCTGTGTTTGCATACATGTAATGCTGCTCAGGGCGCCGGCTGAGCAGCTCCTGCTCCGTTTGGCTCCACGAGTTGTTTTATGTTCTGTTGAAATGTTCCTTCAGCATCACTTTTCTGCTCTTTGACGTGTTGATATATGTGTGTGTGTGTGTGTGTGTGTGTGTGTGCAGCATCGTACTGCAGATCAGAGACGCTGCTTTCCCTGGGAGAGCTGCAGCTGGATGGCAGCGAGTGGGAGGACGGCTGCAGGCTCGGCAGCGTAGGAGTCAGAAGCATGAAGGAGCAGCTTTTGTTTCAGTCATGTGCCTCTGCTGTCATTCATGGTGAGGCGGCTGGCTGGGAATCATCAGCTCCCTTTGAACTGGTTCTCTCCATCATCCAGTAGCTTAACGGTGTGAGGACTAGAACGTCACGATGACCTGATGTCACAGTTAGCTGGAGTGTTAGGAAGGGTTGCAGAGGGAGTTTTGTCTCTAAACATATGGATCAGGTCAGCGGTTTGCAGAGAGTCTGCAAAGGTCTGACTTGCAGCCTGTGTGATGAATCTGTGTCCACATAGACACGGGTAAAGACCAACGTCTGAAACCAGGTCCCAGAGTAAAGAACTGGTGTCAAAATCGACAGTATTTTAAAACATGTCCTCAGTCAGACGGAAAGAAGCACTTCTGACTGCTTTGCTGAGGATGGTGTGCTGGTGGAGTTCTCCATCTCTGTCCTGGTAACCTTGATTTTTTTTATTTATTTTTTTCCTGCACTTTCCATGTCTGAGTAAAGCCACACAGGAGATGATTTCCCTGTTACGAAAAAAGTAAGACTATAAGTTCTAAGTTACGTCAGCTAAGAGGACTCGCTCCGAGAGCCTTATTGGTGGATGGAGGTTAATAAGCCGGATTAAGTTATCTTTGTTGGATTTCCTTGGTCATAGTGAAAAAGGCCACAATGTCGTGCAGGAAAAGCAGCAGCCTGTAAATCCTGTCATGAATAAAGTTGTAGTGAAGGAGGAAAAACATCAGACGTGTCTGAGTGCGGTGCTGTGATAACATGTCCAGGGTGTGCCAGCAGCCATGACCCTGCACACACTCCATCTGTTCACACATGATCAGCTGGGCGGGAGCTTGATTCCTGTTTTTATTGTGGTCAGTGTGCAGCGACTCATAGAAGGAATATATTATATTATAGATATTATTATCATTTCTTTATTTTCACTGTTTCAGTGTAATTATAACTCAAACAGCAGTTATTCTGCTTAAAGACAGCTGGAAGTAAAAGCTCCTTCTCCATTTGCTCCATCTAAGATGTCGGATGTATTTATTCTTATCCCAGCAGGACAGATCAACCCGGAAAATTAGAATATGTTGGAAAAGTTGTTTTGTTCAGGCAATTCAACAAAAAAGGTGAAACCAACACATTTTATGCACTAAGTTTTAAGATCTAAGCGTTTACTTTCAGAGGCCTCACGTTTTTTCTAATCTTAAATCCATTTATTATTGATTTTTATTAAGTTTTAATTTGAGTTTTTTTTTAAAGCTGCAAATCCTTATCAGCAAAATCTAAACAAATAAGAGTGGAAATATATTGATTTGCATACTATTTGTCTATATATGTATCTTTAATCTTCAAAGTTAAGTTACAGGTACCACTCTGAGAATGAGAATATCCTGAATATGTGCATACATATTTGTAACTTAACTTCGCAGATGAAATGTATGCATACGTGCACTTCATGTTTATCAATTTACAAAAATTCAGCTTCTATTTATTTATATTTTGCTGATAAGGATTTGCAGCTTCAGAAAACCTCAAATTAAAAAACTCTTGAATTCAATTAAAAAAAAGGATTTTAGTTGAAAAAAATGTCAGGCCTGTGAAAGTAAACTCTTGGATCTGTGCTTAGTACATAAAATACATTGGTTTCTCCCTTTTTTGTTGAATTGCCTGAATAAAACAACTTTTCCAGCATATTGTAATTTTCCAGGTAGCACCTTTTATGTAGTTGGAATGAGATTTGTTGTTACTTTACTTTGTTTCTATATTATTTTCTTATTCTAGCGTCAGTTGAGAAATCGATAAAACATAAAGACCTATAAAGAGTGTTTGTGTGATTTTACACATTGTGTTTGGAAATGAACACATAATAATGCTAACTGTAGTAATCATCCCAGGAAGATGTAACCTGATGACGTGCACGGTGCTGACCAGCATCACTGAGTTGCTCCCCAGTTTGGTTTCCGTGGATGCGTTTGGCTGCTGTTGTTGTGGCTGAGCTGCTGTAAAGTCATTCACCGCTGATTCCACTTTCCAGAAACTGTTTTTGTCCTCAGAACTTTCCACCAGCAGCTGGTGCTGAACAGAGATGCTGCAGATAAAAACACAAAGCGAAACAGAGAATGCACACTGCAGCACTTTGGACCAGTCTGGCTCTTTCTCCCAGTTAGAAAGCCCTGCTCCCAGCCCGGCCTGTGCCTGCCTATCAGCTCTGCGGGATCTTAAACTGGGCCGTTTGGGGAAGCAGAGTATATGAAACTATGGCAGGCAGATAATCAGCTTTGTCTTTGGTATGAACCTGCAGCCTGCGATGACTGGCAGAGAGGCCGTCCCAGTAAGCATTAATGAAATGGATCTGCAGCAGGAAGAGATGCTGCAGAGTCGCTCAGTGCTCCCGTCTCCTCTTTCTGCTGCAGTTTCACTCATTATCATAAAGAGCCGACAGCGTCTGCAGAGAGGAGCAAAGTTCAGCGAGCTGCCATGATCCTATTCAGTCTGTTTCATTTCAAATGGAACCAGTTTAACTTTCATTTAATTCCCACAAGCTGCTTTTTACATGTTTTCCTCTGCTGTGCTGAACCTTGGCCATGTCGGCTTTATCTGCTCTGAAAACATGCAAACATGCTGCTTCTCATGTTGTTTTCCCCTGATGCTGCTTTTAGTCCCTGGTCACCTACAGCTGCTTCCATCTGTGCTCTTTTGGGTTGTTTAAAGTATAAACAAAAAGTAACAAGAAGTATATCTTATGGTGGAACAGCCTTCCTTCCACATCAAGACCTCAGAATCAGTTGATACTTATAAATCCTGTTTAAAGACTCATTTTTATTCTCTTGCTTTTAAACCAGACTGAGTGTCGTCATTGTTGTTATTATTTGTTAGTTGGTTGGTTTTTTAACCATATTCATGTTTATTATTATTTGTGCAGCACTTTGGCTGAGACTTGTTATTATTAGAAAGTGCTTAATGAATAAAGTTGACTTGACTTACTGGTGACACACCCTCACCTTCCGCTTTATCAGCTCTGCCTGGTACAACTGTTCGTTAACGCAAATATCTGATCAGCCAATCACATGGCAGCATGGCGTAAAGATGAAGATGTGGTGAAGTGATTTGCTGAGGTTGAACCTGAGCATCAGGATGAGGAGGAAAGGAGGTTTAGGTTGTCAGATTGGAAAAACATCCAGAGAGACTCTTCCTCCCCAGAAACGCGTTTGTTCATAAAAAGGTTGTGAGTGGATTATTTTCCTCGGTGGTCTTGTGTTGTGTTGCTCCTACACAGCATGTGTTTCATGCTGTGTAGGAGCATAAGGGATTGAGATTGTGGATGATTCCTGATGTCTGGTCCTCTGCAGTGTGTTTGGCTGTTTTCCCAGTAAAAGGACTGGAAGTTGACGGTTGTTTTTCCTGGATTACACACAGGGAACGTAATCATCTGAGAGGTGTACAAGCTTCACTAGATAAGCCAGGAGCAGCTGTGGGATGAGGGGCTTACAGGTCAGGTGGAAATATCCCCCCACCCCACACACACTCACACACACACACACACACCTCCACAAGCATATTAAAACACAATCTTCTTACATATCTGGATTAAGATGGTTGTGTACCATGTATTCCTGGGTTGCCCCCCCCCCCATCTACCAATCATTGTGCTGATCTGATTTACACAAACACACACACACTTACACACTTTTATTAGGGGGGCGACAATACACAGAATTTACAGACGGTTTGGTTTGATACTTCAGTGTCATGGTTCGATATTTTTTCTATACAAAAAAATTAATTTCACTGCTATTTTTAACTTGGACTTTTTATTTAGTTAGAAATATTTGTTAGATACTAAGGTACAGCTTCTTAATCCCACATTGTAATATATCAAAATGATGAATGGTCTTCAGATTTTTCCATCATCAATGTGATAAAAACAATAAATGAGAGAAGAAATCCTGATAACGTGATGCATGGTGGAGGCGCTGTGGAGCAGCTGAGCACAGATACTCTTGAGCTTTCAACGCTGAACAGATCATCAGAGAAAAAGTTCAGAAAAATGTTGTAATGTTCCTTACAAACCATACAGTGCGTATTGAACGATTCGATGTATGATCAAGTATTATTGCACCCCTAATGTTTATGAATTCACTAAGCCACAAACAGACACACACCTCTGAATTCAGCCAAACACCATCCACCTTCAGTGTGTGCAGCCATCCCTCTGTGTGAGGCTGTCCTGACTGTGAGGGTGAGCAGGTAAAAGCGACCCTACAGACGGTCCGGGACCCGAACCAGAGAAACTTCTGGGCTTCTCTGAAATGTCTGATGTGCTGCTTTGCTGTTCTCTTCCCCATGTGAGGGGTGAATAATCAGGTTTTCCTCCAGCTGGGGATCTGTAGCTGCTCTCTGGATGGGACTAAGACCCTCTTCCACTGAGAGGATTGTTGTTGTCAGCCAGCCAATCGCCACGCTCCTCAGCCGCTATTGATGTTAAGGAAGAGTGGGGGGGTTGGAAACCATGGAGACCGTGTTAAAATCAGGCAGCAGGAACGCGTTTACTCTGCTTTCAGTATGATGCTGGAGGAAATCCAGTGAGTGCAAGGATCACTCAGACCTCTGAATTCGTCTAAACTATGTGCTGGGCCCGCCGGATAAATGTGGTGAAAAAATAACATGGAACTATAGATTTTCTATCAAAGTAACTGCATTTCCTAATTTGTCCACATCAGGTTGCATTTTTAAAAAATAGTTTAAATGAATTGATAAGGCTAAGGGCTAAGGATAACGGTACATTGTTTATGTTTATGATTTCTTACTGAGGAAGTTCAGGCGGTCAGAATTACTGCACAGATGTGAACATTTTGGGCGGGTCGTTCAGTAATGTAACGAGCGGTGGTTCCAATCCAGCTCCCATCCAAGTGACCTGTCGTGCCCTTGGGAAAGACGCCTTTCCCTCATTGCCTTGAGTAATGTTACCGCTGGTAAAACTCAGTTGTAAGTTGCTTTGGATAAAAGCGTCAGCTAAATAACTGTAATGTCATTTAAAATGATTTGTAGCTTTTAAGTTATTAAATCTTGTGTGATTTTGTAGATTCATTGTGATCAGTATGTAGTAATGAACATGCAAATGGGGTAAAATATAAAGATCTCAGGTTCATATGGAAGAATAGTTCATTAAAGGGACACTGTGTGACCTTTGACCCAAACATCAGCATGATGTCTGGTGTCACTAATCAGTGTTTGACATGTGTCAGCGCTCTGAGGGGGCTGCCCTCTTCTGAAACTAGACATTGTAACTTTGCTGTAGCGGGATCCATCTGTGATGCGATCATGTGACCTGCATCGCTTTGCTTTACGCTCCCCCTCTATAAACACAGAGGCTCTGCTCTGTGCAACTTTTTCCTCCTTTTCAGTTGAAGTTTATAGTGTTTGAATGAAGTACAAAGGTTAAAAAAGAGAAACTGGGAAGGAATCGTGTGGCCCCCGGGAAGTTACAAGTTTAACTCGCCTATTAGCCAAAAGCTTCACAACATGTTAGTGCACCTGTGCTTTGGAGTTTGGAGTTTTTATTGGTTATTATTCTGTTATTTTACTGGTCCAGTAAAACCCGACTCTCATATCTGATCGGTTATGACACGATAACGGCATAAATCAGACCCAGGCCTCCGTTATATGTGCTCCCACATCGGATTCCCATCCAGTCCTTTCAAAGCAACCTCAGTCTTATTTCTCTTCATCCGTCTTTCCCTGAGAGGAAAGGAGCATCGTCTTTATGTGCTGCAGGAGGCCGGACGCGGTGGGATCTGCTGAAAACAAAGGACAGAACAATGTTTGATCACCTTGTCTGAACATCTTGGAAAGTGATGCCCACACTCTGACCTGTGCCATGTGCAGGTTACCATGGCGTCCTGTGGGTGTGGTCACGGCATCCTCAGTGTTACAGACTGTTCAGTCTGATGGAGTCCCACTGAGTTACAGGTGAACACCTGTGTGGATAAAAACTGAACTCGGCAAAAGAGAAAAAAGAGGAAACTGAGCATTAAGAGCTGCAGTGTGAACGGAGCCAAGTTCTGTTGTTTATGACCTTTGACCAGGATGACCTCGTCCTCACAGCATCAGCGCCCATCATGGCTGCCATGGAGGTTTGGGTAGACGCAGCTGGGTCTCTGTGCCCTCCATGTTCAGACACAGAGGCAGCGTTCTGGTTGATGTGGAGAAATGAAACAGCTTCTACAGAAGCAGCTCTGTGACCCTCTGATGGGTCGGTGCGGGGACGGAGCAGAGCGGCCTCCTCTGCCAGGACGGCGTGTGCGTGTGTGTGTGTGTGTGTGTGTGTGTGTGTGCTGCACATTAATGGGGAGGTGGGGGTGGGGGGGTGATGGTGTGGTGGTGATGTCATCATCAGCAACATGAGGCTGATGATGTAAAGCAGCAGAGCGAGCGGAGAGATGAGCATTTACACTTTACACTAAACCCCACCCACCCCCAGTACACACACACACACACACACACACACACACTGCATACCCTGAGATGAAGGCAGGGGAGGGGAGGGGGGCAACTTGGTAGTCTCTAAGATGTGGGCTGAGCAGCCTGAGTCACTCTATGTGGGCCAAAGATTTAAACATGCCCTTTAATTTACTCATGACTGTGTGGTTGTGTGTGTGTGTGTGTTTGTGTGTAGCCTCGTAGCCCACTTTCCTCCCGCCGTTGCCCCGGTAACCACAGACTGCTGTAATCATTACTAACTCATCAAAGATGGATTGATGGTCTGATCAGCAGTCAGGGAGCAGAAACCCTCCTCTCCTCCTTTTCTTCATCTCGCTCCTCTTCTCCTTAACTTCCTCTTTCTTTTCATCACTTCTCATCTGTTCTTCTTGCTCTTGTTCTTCTTCCTCTCCTTCTTCTTCACTCTTCTTGCTCTCCTTTCCTCTCATCTTCTCATGCTGCTTTCTCTTCTCACACTTTTTTCCTCCTTTTTCTGCTCCTCTCCATGTGTTGCTTTGAATGAATGAACCACTTTTCTTCCTGAACAGCAGCAGCAGCAAACTTTACTTCAATCAACCTGCAACCTTCTGCCGTTTGCTTAGAAAGCTGCACACCTCCTGCTTGTACTTTTTCAGCCTCTGATAGGAGAAGGAAGCAGACACTTTGCTGCAGCTGTTTGCTGTGTGTGATGGTGGTGAAGCTCACATCCTCCACCTGCACGGCTGCTTGTTCATTCGGCTCTTCTTGTTGCTCTTAATACCAGAGACGGCAGATAAAATAGGTTTTCTCATTCTTTCCTCCTTTAGCGCTGCTTTCATTATGTCTGTAGCCTGCGGTCCAAATGTCGTCTTCATATTTATGCTGCCTTCATGTGGTATAGGAAAGATGATCCTTTCCACCTGTAAAGTGGAAACTATCAGTGCATTGTGTTCAAGTGTTTTTCATGTTGTTGTGAAGATAAACATGGTGGACAAAAAGTGAACAATAATTAAATTATTTTTAAAAATAACAAAAGTTTAAATGGAGACACTATATAAACGAATGTATGCAACAACATTGAATAAGCTACAGCAGCAGAGAACATTTAGAATAACGTAATATTTACCAAACACAATCGTCTCGCTGCTCTCCGCCATCTTAAAAGGTCAAAGTTGATCTCATCTCGGCAACTCGGGTATCATAAAATTTTTCCAGTTTCCCAGTGGAAATTACCACATGAGTGGGTGTTCATGTGGAATTTTGTCGTCGATAGCACGTGAAGGCATAATTAGATACATTCAGGTGATTGGATCTGCTCATGACTGAAACGGGTAGAGGAAATCCGGTTTAAGCAGGTTTGGCAGCAACTTGTTGTGAACATGCAGATAGGAGAAGCATCACCCCCAACGCCTCCGCTTCATGCTTTTAGCGATGTCAGGGGGGTTGGAGGGGGACGGTGAGAGGTGAGAGGATCTGTGTGGAGATATGCGGGGTGTGTGTGTGTGATAAGTGTATGTGTGTGTGTGTTAAGGTGTGTGTATGATAAATGTGTGTGTGTGTGTGTGTGTGATAAGGTGTGTGTATGATAAATGTGTGTGTGTGTGTGTGTGTGTGTGTGTGTGTG
>JBBBVT010007388.1:0-13059 GCA_037177035.1 Craterocephalus eyresii | reverse complement strand
TATATATATATTGAATCAGTTTTTTCTCTTTTTTCTCTCATGCTTCACCTACCTCCCACTGCTGGTTAGTGGACTGGTCTTCCCTACGAGCTCTACTTGGATCATGGTTGTCATTGCTAACATTTTGGATGGACTTTAACTTTTTTTCTCATAGAGTGTCCACCGAGTATCTCCATTCTCTGATGAAAACTCACTTTGGTGTGTTTTTGTGGTTTGTCTGCTTTTTGGGGTCCATTGTTTCCTTTGAAGATCCACCTTTCATTGCAGTGTCACCCAGAATGTGTTGCTTTTCTTCAATTTCTTTGTCCTTTTGTATCGGTTTTATTATTCTTCACTGTTTTTATTGTGTTGTCTTTTTACTATTTCTTTTAGTCGGCTTCCTCTGTTTTATTTATGTTGGATTTTTTTTAAGTTGAAGCACTCTGTACAGTAGTTTCTGTTTGTAATGTTCTTTATAAATAATGTTATCTTGGTTTGGCTTTTTGCGTTATTCTTTTTCATGTTTTTCCTGTTTGTTGTCTTAGCTGCTCCCGATGATTATTTGCTTTGTTTCCGTACACAGGTCATACAGTTTCTCTACAGGTGCAGCAACTACTCTGTTCGGGGCTTACAATTCTGGTTGCCCTTTATATCTGTTCATATCAAACAGTGTGCAACTATAAAACACTGGATTCTAACAAGTGTTCAAAAACAAGAAAATGCTAATTTAGAAGACACATTTTAAAATAGCAACTAAAGAAAAGAAAACAGCATGGGTATCATATCCTCATTTTTTTATTTTAGTTGGGAAATATCTGCCAAGTTAGAATATGGATAAAAAAAGAAAAGCAAAGTTAGGCAAAATCTTAAAAGATTGGATTGGAAGTAGAAGCAGATGCACAGAAAGGTGGGAAATATCTGTTCTCTGGAAAACAGAGTAGTTGGCTCCACAGAAATGCGGTTAGAAAACATCACATAAGTGGCTTTCACCTCAGAAAACCTGAGGACATACAGGCGGGTGAAGTTAAATAAGTAAACTTTATTAAACAAAATGACTGCTAAAATACAACAGCGGTTGGGAAACCTTGGAGACTGAGGAAGGGTGGCAAGATGGGAAGGGAACTAATCCAGTTGCTGGAAAACACTACAGAGTGATGCAGATGGCACAGAACATCCCTGGAAGAAGAGCCTCCTCCATCCACGACATTTCCCACAGCCGGTGGTTTTACAGACCAGCCATCCAGCACAGACTTTTCATCTGGCATATGTTATAGGAGCATGACTGTTTGCACCAAAAGACTGCAAGACAGTTTTTACTACCACCAGGCTCCTTAAAGCCCCAGCACAAATTCATTTTATTGTAACAGATAAACCCATGCATGCGGACTTCAGGTCCCATTAGAGCTTCAGTGTCAGGTGTAAAATGATGGAACAGCTTAACAGATCAATTAAAGGAAAGTGAAAACATCTACCAGTTTAAGTGAAGGTACAAAATGTAAATATTACATCAATATAAGCTTGAAGAACAGTTTAGCAAAGGATGGTGATGAGTGTTTGAAGCCAAATATTGTTGTGTTTTGATTTATTTATGTTCTGTTGGGAGGTGGGAGGATGTGTGTGTGAATGTTTTTATTATACTTTTATTTTTTTTATTGTGAAGAAGGAAATTTGAGTTGTGTGATAGAGATGGATACTGTAGAAATGGGGCAGGGCTATACATAAAATGAAAGAGCAAATTTAAATAAACTTTGAAATGAAATTTGTTAGATGATCCAGAGTTTTCCCATTTTTTACATGTTTTAATTTAAATCTTGAAGCCTTTATCTCTTCAATGTCAAAATTCCAGTTTATACATGAAATCCTGGGTTAATAAAAGTGCATTAAATGATCAAATCAGAGCAGTGGGAAACTGCAGGGCTCAGTGATTTATTCTATTTTCATCTGTAATGGATAAATGACCACAAATAAATGACAGTTAAAGATGTTCCAGAGCAACTGGGAAAAAGTTCAATGCTACTGAATTTTTTCTCTGTAGAAGAAAATATGGCTTTCAGTCTGGCAGAGACGGGATAGTTTTGTTGCTTGAAGTGGTCGCTCAGGGTTTAAAACATTTGATTATTGATCAGAGAGGTTTGGGTCAGCTGCCATGGAATAAGGTTTTCAACCCTTTCAGATCCAAGGACCCTGTTCTGTGGCTTATTTTGGTTTCTGACCCCACTTTCCCAGTAAGCTGATGCAGGAACATAACTTTCATTACACTGGAAGTTACAAAAAATCTCCCTGCTGTGTAACCAGAATGGTTAAGACATTTTAAAAGTGGATGACACACCACACAAGACTAACTGGATCTTAGAGGCATGAAAGTAGAGAGGAAGACAAGCCTGTAATCATGTCCATTCCAACAATAACAATACTACCAACAATAATGCCATGTTATTTTAAAAGTATTTGGCATTGCTGTTTTTCCTTTTCTTTTGAACGGGGTCAGTTTAATTAACACATTTTTCTTTTAGGGTGGGATTGCAAAGCCACAGACAAATTGTCTCAGAAGTACATTTCAGACTTTTCAAAGACCTTGTTGATTTGCTTTGATTGCCATCCAAGAACTGATACATGCAGTGAACTTAAATCATTTCAATCATAAATCTTGCCAAAGAAGAATTGATGCAGACAGTTTTTGTATAGTAGGTTATTTCTCTGGAAAGATGTGCTCAGTTAATGCTTTGGGTTACTTTATTTCACTCATAGCACACTGATAGCTACACGATACCTAAAATTAGCCACAAACAGACCAGGGCTGCATTTTTGCACCTTTTTAAAAAAAAAACATCGACTTCAATCCAGCTCCAAAAAAGTGGCAGTGAAATTACTTTGGCTAGAAAATATTTCTTCTTTGTCAGAACTGGTTGGAGCTGATGTTAACATTTTTATGTTTAAAGGCAAGAAAACATACTGTGGCATCAAATTCAGTGTATGGGACAGAGGCAAAACAGCTTCCATGATGGAGGTCACACACACTCTGATTTACATTCTTATTCTAAAAGGAAGGACATGAAGATTTAAAGTAAAATGTTACGATGCCACGGGACTTCAAAACCAGCAATCGTTTTGCTGATACACATGTTTCAGCTGAGTTTCTTCTGCATTATCAAGTAAAGTCTCCTTGTAGCTGCTATTTGCCAACAAATATTTGCCTCAACATTTTACAGATTATCTGTACAAGTAAGGGAGGCTGCCTCTTCTTTCCAAAAAGCTCTGTTCTTTTTAGTCTATTCCAGTGCACAGATAGCCTGTTGTCATAAATATACCTGAACTGATAACAAATGACCAATCTAGCCAGCTTTTTGCCACCTACATGTATAGTGTCAGGTAAGTCATGCACAAACATCTAGGAACAAGTTTTAATGGAGAAAGTTTCCAATTGAAGCATAAAGTAAAGTGACCTGCTTGCCCCTTCCTTAAAAACCCACTGCCCTGACTCATCGCTTTCAACTGGCCTGATCAGACATTGTCCACCACAAGATAAAAGGAAAAACATGAAAATATTACATTTAAAATTAGATTTTTTTGTGTTTTGAACTATTAAAAGGAAATATAACAGTACTTTTCCTGACTTATGGTCTTACAATTTTCTTTGAAAAAGTGCTGCTGGAAACTTGCAGGCTCAGTCGCGCCAATAAATGTAATTGCTAAAAAATGCTTTCCACCTCTGAGGTATTAATGCATGATGAAAACCATTTTTATCCCGTTAATTGACCTTCTCATGTTAACCGCATAGTCTGAATGGGCCCAGGAGAATAGTAAATCATCAGTTTCTGAATATCCACCTGTTGGGAAAGGTTTTGTGTGACTGTCCACCCCTTTCAACAATGTATAACCATACCATCTTCGACTTGGCAGGGACCTGTGACAAGACAGACTCAGACCCTTTAGCCGTGCTCAATTCAGGAGGAGCTCTTAAGCCAACCAGACTCTGCTTCAAACACTGTGGTTCCTGTAATGTTGGAGACAGAGAAATATCAGGTATAAGCCATGGAAAATCTATCAGTCCCATTCCTAAAAATAGGAACTCACTTTTCAGGCAGTAGCTGTTCTGTTTCCACGGATGACAAGTTTTTATGCATCAATAGTTTCCTCTCATATTTCTTTTTTGTTTTTGCATAGTTTGCACAATATCCCTTGTATAATATTGTCATACCAAAAAGTCTCCAACCATCTGAAGGTACTGTGTGTTATCATTGCACTGGCAGTAGTCCCTTTAAGTCTTATATAATGCAAAGTGGAACCTTCAGTAATCTGTATCTGAATATTTTGGTGCTGATTTCTACAGACACAAACTGCTTTCAATATGCTAAATACAGGGACTAAAAGTTATGTTCAATTTACACATTGCAGACAGTTTTTTTCAACCCTTCAAAGACAATGCTCAAAGGACAGGGAAAATGAAATGTATATACACAGTTAATTTCCATGGAAATATTACACAAAAGTGTCCACAAAGGGGCACAAGACAAGTGTAAGATTGTATAAAACAGGGTTTCAGAGATGCTTCAGTTTCAGTTCAATTTGATCTTACTGCAGCCTTTGAAACTGTTTATCATGAATGAAATTTTGATTGAAATTCTTCCTGATTTGTTGGTATAAAAAGGCTTGCACTTAGTTTCCATCATTCTTAAAAGACACAAGCTTTTAAATCAGAAATAATAATATAATATAATATAAATAATATAAATCTCTGGAGTTCCACAAGGCTGACTTTGGTCTTTTTTTAACCCATATGCTCTCACTTGGTATCCCCTTAAGAACATTATATTTCAACTGTTATATAATATACAATCGTACTCTTCGCTTTCCTCAGTGGATGTTTGTTCCATTTGTGAAATGTTTATTCATGAATTATACAGCTTATTCCAAAGCAGGTTCACAGGGTTGGTAAAGAATAGTAGATAAACCTTTTAGAGTAGAACAAAGACACCATCTGTCCACCATTTATTACCACATGATATGTCAAAATTATTAGTCTTTTTCTTCCTGGTGTCCATGAGGGAGCAGAAGACAAGTATTGTATACAACCGGGTTTTGAGCAAAGTTTTTACCAAAAAGTGATGCAAAATGTCACAGGAACAGCATAGGTCAAATACGTTTGGTTTTATAGAGTTAGAAATGGGTTCATGCAATCTTATTGAACACCTTAGACAAAATCAGTTTGACAAGCTTGGCTCCATCAGAATACAGTGTATATTTCAACATAATACTTATGGAGTGAAATTTTTACTTTTTTACACATGCTGGAAACAGTGGCTTTCAGACTGAAATACCTTTTAAAACATGTAGAATAAATCTTTTTTCTGTGGCTGCTTAGTAAATCTGTGAGGTGTGATGTTTGTTTTGTAGCAGAACCCAGAGTCAGATCCCGGTCCGTCGAAGGCACTTTCAATTATTGTGATTCAGCTCTCTGAGTCCGCCTGCCTGCTTATCTGAGGTCTGGCAACACTGTGTGCTTCAGGTTTTAATAAAATATTTTTGTTTTTGCAGGCCTATAATTATTTTTGGCATGTTTTCCATTATTAGTATGTGTGTGGGCTGTACTGTAAATTCTTGTACACTTTAATGCATATGCCTATACTTGATTTCTTTTTCTAGGCTTATATTTCCATCTGATGTATATTCTCTTGTGTTGACTATCCTGCTCATTGTTCTGATATCTTTGTTATAATCCATTTTAATGTGAAGTGCATTGAGGTTACATTTTGTAAAATGTCCCATATAGAGGAAATCACCCTTTGCCACCCAAAGATACAGTTTTATCTCTTTGCTGTACTGTATATGAGGATAAGAATGTTACTGGTACTGGTACTTATCCATATTTGTGAGAGTCATCTCTTTTAACTGACTCATCAAAATCTACAAGTTATTTCCTGGAAATCAATTCTACAGCTGGGTTAAAATAATTAAAAGTTTGGTGGTTTGATCGTTTTTTCTTGTCAACACTTGAGAATGATTTATCTGAGAGTCAGCAGAGGACAGAAACATTCAGCCTGTCAAGAAAGTCCAGACTCAGTAGATAAATAATCAGACAGAGAACAAGAAGTTTACACATATGCAGTCTACTTAGTGGTGGTAAGCGCCCTACCTTACATTAAGCATGAGCCACTTTAATTATGGAAATAAACAGCTTAATATATTTTGGTGTTTTAAACTAGTGTTAAGTATAAAATATAGCACATTTTAAAATGAGCATTACATTTCAGTAATCCCACATTCTAAGCACCCAATACATCCAAAAATACATTAATTACTTATAATTGCACAGATTTGGTGAATTTTGTTAATCTGTCACTTTTTGCTGACCTGCATGGGCAAATATACTTTGGAGATGGTGTAGAAAATAAAGTGACTCTTTCTGTTGTCATATAAACACAAATTGCTCATTTGCTCAGCAGGGCTGCAAAAAACTCCAAATATGGAACCAAAAAGTGTTGTTGAGCTCAAAACGCCTAAAAGCTCGTTGTCCAGTTTTATTTTGGTAGTGTTTACGTTGATGCCTCACTCAGCAGACTGACATATCCATCAGCTTTTCCCTCCAGCTCTGCTGAGAGAACAAGCGGAGTTTGGCTGCTGAGCAGGGCTTGACTCATGCGTTTCATAAGAGATTGTACATTTTCTCCTTCTATTAGTTTCACTCTGTTCTCCTCCTCTCTATGGAGGTGTTACATCAACCAAACATGTTTAAGTGCAATAATATACTAAAACACCCTTTTGAGTTTTTCCATATATAGGCAAACTTTAAGAATAAACTTTAAATGTTTTGTTTTGTTATTTTCAAGGATAAATCTTGTTTACGTCTAGGTGTCATTGCTATATTGGTTAATCTGATGGGAATAAGACGTGGAAAGACTTTGAATTAATTGCTTAAAAGGATCAAAACAAACAAGGTGACTGATAATAGGTTCATCAGTCTCGGCCCCTCAAGGTCACTGCTGCAGCACAAACACTCCTGCTTCTATCTCTGTGTCATGGGTCGTTAGCTGCTCCCCTTCAAATCTCTCATGAGCCGTTTTTAGATAGTCATGGAAGTCAGCCAGCGGACTCCTCCCATCCCCTTTGTGGATATACAGAAATCCAGTGTCCTGTCCAATCATGGCGCAGCACACTGAGGCCAGTACACACATGAACATGGAGGGACTTTTATATCATTATCTGAAACGAAGACGCCTAGCCACCCAGGTTCTAGACAAAGATTTTTTGTATTCTCTATTTGCCTGTGAAACCTTCCATAAATTCACACAACAGCCATCTCAGCATACATCTCCTTAAGTCTAAACATATTAATGAGTAACGATTTATAAAAACCAGTCCCACCCAGAGGAATTCCGGCAAGACAGGAGAGGAAAGCGTGAAAACATTATGTGAAATTGCATACTAGAAATAAAAAAAATAAAAAAAGGAAATATGAAGAGTGCTGCCAATCAGTTCAACAACCTGCCAAGATTAATGTAATGTCTGGCATCTTTTACATTTTTGGGGATTTCAAGCTTCACGTCCCCTGGATCAACCTTCGATGTTTTTTTATTTTCATCTCTTTGGATTTCCTTTTCCATCATTACACAATGATGTTTGAATTCAAGCGTTTTAAAGGCCGATGGGGAGCCCAAGTCCAGCACAAGCCCCCTGGAGGATAGAGAAATGCACTCTAATGCAGCAACCATTGGTGTGTAATATTCGTGATATAATTGCCCAAGACTGGATTTTTTCTGGGCCTCACACTGCTGCACCTGCTTGATCTTTTTGTGCTGTTTGGGGCTGAGTTATTTTCAGTGGGGATTGCAGGTTACTGTTTCTTTCATTTATGCAAAAAAAATTATTTTCTTCTTACACATCTGCTTCCTGCATGGAAGACTTAGATAGGCACAACGTGCAAAGGGAAAACTACTTTGCTGGACTCTTCTATCAGCGTCTTATATTATTTTTTTAAGTTGCAAGAACATTTTACATAAATATTTTAACCCTCATGCTTTGCATTGGCATCCATGTCAGCCTTCTGTCAAGCTCCACCAAGCAGAACTTTATGGCTACCGTCCATGTCCACACCTCTACATCATGAACTCGTAGAAAAAGCGAGTAAATCAGCGTTGGACCTGCTTTAAACTGGGATAAACATCACAGAGAACTATGAACTGACAGCTGCAGTAAATATAAAACATAACTCTCTTGACTTTTCAATGCTTTTACAAAAATTCTGACCTTTGTCAGTCTTAAAATGAAATAAATACAACTTTAGATTAATAAAAATACATGAAATTTTATATCATGAGAAGAAGTTTGAACACGATTCATGTAGTTTTTACTCTCATTTGCTGTGGGGGGAAATTGGCCCAGCTTCTTTACCACTCCACTCTCAATGGGAAGCAATCATTTCTCCAACAGGAAGGATCTCCAGCTCTGGATTTCTTTGGTTATGTCCTGTAGATGTTGGACTTAGATGCACAATTAATAAATAAGCATAGCATAGCTAGTATAGGGGTAGCCGAATGCTAATAAAGGCCACAAGCCTTTTTTAGCTTGTATGCGTTAAGGTTAGTGTCCAATACACATCACATTTACATTATTTAGTAAGCAGAAAGCCAGCTGAGAGTCCATTTTATTCCCAGAGCAGATCGGAGCTTCCTCCATTGCTCTCGTTTTACGCCTGCGGCTCTCAGATTCCAGTTTGGCTTTTTGTCATACTATAGATAGTTTTTCTTTGTATTACAAGAGTATATGTTGGTGTCTGAGAAGCACTTGAGGCCGCCGGTCTATTGTTATCCATTTATAGTCGTCAGTATTGAAAGAAAATTATATTATTTAACATCTCAACTTGCACAATGCACCTTTAAGCCTGCAAGGGTGTGCTTCCCTTTGAATGTTGCTGTACGTATGTTAGCACTTTATTCAATTATACAGAAGACAAAAGCTTTGATTTTAAATAATGTTGCAGCTGCTGTATCAGTGAAATACCTCACACTCAGGAGAGAGCTTGGCAAGAATCATCTGATCACATACTTTGTGAAAGAGCAAACGCAGGCCAGCTTCTGTTGGAGCTGATGCTAATGTAACCGTGTGATGTATCATTTATCTTAATTTGATTCACGATTTATTCTCCTCGCCAAATCAAGGATTAACAAGGTTTAGTTTTTCACCTTTGAAACTTCAGCCCATACTGATGGCTGACACCTGCTCACATTATACTGGAAATGTGAGGAATCTTGTCTTGGCAGAAGAAACACATTTATATGTTCCATATGTTTTAAGGTCTGGATGTGCACAACGGTGGTCATTCAATGATTTTAACTGTGTTAAGCTTTGTTTTTCCGAAAATTCGTGAAAGAGAATTTGAATAATCAGTTTTCTTTCATATTGTCCCACTTAATGTGGGATCCTTCTAATGAGAAACAGCACAGAATCAGTAAAGCTGAAACAACTTTTAACCCCATATTACTGTATGTGTGTTGAAGTAATGGAGTCTGGCTGTGGTTCGAAGCACACTTTCCCTAAACATGTGGTTTGAGTTTACTTGTGTGAGGATGGTCCGTGTATATTCAGGCAGTTCGTTTTTTCGATGCCAGGGTAAAATGACATCCTGCAACTAGGCGGTTACACATATTGGGCAGTCGGCGTTCTAAAATCAGCTGGAGAGCTTTTTTACTAGTACTTTACCGTCAAATACTGAGAAAAAAAACGCTAAATAATTGAAACTTGGGTATTTTGTATGGGTAAGTGCACATCAAAAGATAAAGTCCAATAAAATAAAAAAAGAAGTAATTACATTTTTAATCAGTATAAAACTGAGACTATTTAACAAAGTAGAGGAAAAAACTCCCGTTTCATGGTATTTATAGAAATTCCATCTTTCTTTCTCTCCACCACTCCGAGGAGAAACAAGAGGGATTTCCCTGTGACTTCTAAAAGGAAGTGTTGTCTCTATATATGGTTGCAATGAATGACCATGTTCAGGCAGGAGGTGACGATTTAGAACATTTAGAACATGCAGGATTTATAAACAGCTGCCTGCTGACTGAGTAAGTGTGGCCAACACACACAGTCTGCTGATAAATCCAGATTTTTTTTTTTTCTTTAGGACCAGTCCAAATTTTGCTTGTAGGCTGAAGCTCTTTCTTTGCAAGGTTGATAAAGGAGGCCCTGGTCTGAACTGGTCTGTAGAATGAAGGGTGATGAGACGTCCCCTGTGTTCCAGAGTAAATGTTGTTAAGACACAAGCATGTGCCGTGTATCCCGAAATGTGGAAATATTGGTTTACACTAGCTATTTAGTTTAGTTTCTTTTTTTTAACTTTGAAATTCACCATCTTAGCAGAGAAAGCTGGGAAATACCAAACTTTGTCATTCCTTTGCCTTTAAGCATTTTTCAGCACAGACTTTCATCTTTTGGCAAAGGTAGTTTCAGGCCACCCACACAGATCTGAATAAAGTATGAACATTATTCACAGAAAATGGCCTTCATTCTCTTTTCGCTGGCTGAAACTGGTCTCTGTTACAGCCCCCAATGTTCCTGTAGATTCCACAGATCAGCCAACTGAGACCCAACCTCTGGACCACTCTCATCTGGAGCCTCAGCTTTAGCTCCAACTATCATGTTTCCCAAAACATAAAGAGGAACTTCATCATTTCTTGTCTCTTTAATGGTCACGTCTCATCTGAAAGGCTTGTTCTGCATGGGTAGAAGACAGGCAGAATGTGTTGGATTTTCTAAATCTTATTCAACCTTTATTATTTTTAGCTCAGTAAAAGAAATCCAGTTGTCTTTCATTCAAGTGCTTGGTTACCTTGATGTGAAAGTTCTACCAGTTCTAGACCAGTGGTCACCAACTCCAGTCTTTGAGATTTACCATCCTCAAGGTTTAAGTGTTTCCCTGCTGCAACACACCTGACTCAAATCCTGAAAATCCTGGCTTTTCATACTGGGCAGGGAGGAAGTGGAGATGCGAGTGATCTGGAGGGCAGCGAATCAGGAGGCGTATGGAGAAGCTGTAATGATGTGGAAGAATCCTGGATGATTTACATGTGGAACTGGAAATAGATTAGGTCAGCGACAGCCATAACAAAGGCACAACATGCTTCATCCCTTAAGTTAGAGCCTGATTTAATGCCTGAATAAGTTTACAGCTGGGTTTTAAGAGTCTTTGAAAGACCTTCAGAAAAATATTGCTCGGTACCACTTCAAAGGATTATGAGAGAGTCCAGTACCTTGGAAGCAAAATATAATAAAATAGCTGTTACTCAGAATGTAAATTTAAATGTCCAATAATTAAAGCGTAGCTGGTCCAGTTTCAAATTCCACATGGAAGATACTGAACCTCACACTGCCCCCCGCTGTGTTCCCTGTTTGTGTATTAAAGCAGCCGCAAAATGACTGCAATGAAAATGAGGGACAAAAATGTTGAAATAGTAGTCATTAAAGTCATTTAAAAGCTTGTCATCAGATGATGATTAGACCTCATCAGTCAAAATTAAACTATATAATTAACAACAGCCAACAAAGTTGAAATAAATGACCAATGATAATAAGTTACAGATTTTATTATTAGTGGTATCAAAAATTCTGTAGATCTAAGGGATGTAGGGATCAAAGGAATTAAAACATCTTTGATTAAATGCAGCATGTTGTCCTGCAGGATTCCTTGTAAAAAGCTTCTGTTTTTGAAAAGGATCACCACATTTCTCAAATTGCACTTCAGACAAAATGTAGTTTACTATGAACATATAATACTGCCCAGACTGTGTCGATGTTGTTGAAACAACGGTTCAGATATGAGCCTTTTATCCACCTGGATGCTTCAGGAGGTTCAGCAAAGGGCAGCGCAGCAACTGGTTGTGGATTTCATCCCAGCTCCCAGTTACTCTGTCATCATCTGTTTTCAAGAGGCTGAAAAAGAATAAACAAATGTACCCCTCACATATTGGCTTTAATGAGGAGATTGTGTTACTTCAATGATAAATGAAGCCATTCGGGCTCTTTAAATTTAAGAAATTTTGTGATATTACTGTAGAAAATCACCAGTCTTAGTCAAGCTAATGACCCGTATTTGCATTCCAGATGATTGTCATTAATTTTATTTCCAACTGATTCTTATGATTTTTATCAACAGCTTCAACCAAAAAAGGGCATTTTAGGGGTTTGGGGCTTTTTTTCATTTTTCAGAAGCTGTTCAGTTTGTTCACAGATTATTTTCCCTGATATCTTTTTCTTGTGCATGATCACATGACCTTTTCAGGCCCAAGTCCTTCTGAAGAAGTAGCAAATAAACAGAAATGAGTTATATTGTGCAAGACTTTTCAGAGTATATTCAGAGCTCAGATTCATGATCATGCACTAGATATTTAAAAGAACTTAAGCTGTGTGATGCCATAGACTCAGAGGCGACTCTAGACCAACATTAGACGGGGTCAGGTTTGGGCTATAGAGAAGAAGGATAGGAAGGATATTTCCTTTATGAGAAAATAATACAAAATGACCTTACAAGTTGAATGTTGACCTTCAAAATTGACATTTACAGGGGTTTTTTGGGTATTTTCAAAAAGTAACTTCTTTGTAAAACGTCTTACTATTTATAATCTATTTCAGTGACAATACATCATATGATTATAACAGATCAAAACAGATTTTTGAACAAAAACACATTATTAATTTTCATTGCAACACTGTTACTCAATTCAGTCTGACTGGTAGGGGGGGCCACAGAGGGTCCAAGCTTTGTGTTAGGGGGCACTGGGCCACCCTGGACCCCCCCTAGAAACGCCCATGCATAGAGTCTTATGTTATCCAAAGCAGATTTACATTTCAGTCTAGAGGAAAAATTCTCCGTATAGTCCTTCGACATCCCAAACTATGTGGTGCTTCAGATGACCTTTGACACGGCCAAGCAGATTAAATCTTAGAAAATTTCGGAAGCCAATAATTTATTTCTCTGTGTGTTAGTGTGTGTGTGTGTGTGTTAGTGTGTGTTAGTGTGTGTGTGTGTGTGTGTGTGTGTGTGTGTGTGTGTGTGTGTGTGTGTGTGTGTGTGTGTGTGTGCGTGTGTGT
>JBBBVT010007048.1:0-13077 GCA_037177035.1 Craterocephalus eyresii | reverse complement strand
AAAACAGAATCAGGAGAAAGAAAGAAAAGAGACAAAAGTTTGACATATAAAAAGGGTGTGTGGAATATTCTATAATCAGCAGAGGTGATTGGTAAGGGTACAAAGTCGAAGGTCTGTCATAGGTTTAATAGTTTTGAGGAAAGATGGATTGTAAGTCAGCATTTTGTGCCAGCCTGTCAAAAAACTCTTCAAGTTTAAAAAAACCATTCTTCAATAAGAACTTTGATTTTTTAAGATGTGCAGTGCCTAATGACATGAAAAGATGAAGGAGTCTCCACAGCAGGACAACTGGACTTCATTCTCCATAACTCTCGCTAAAAGGAATGTGTCATTAAAAGATCGAAAACATGCTTTGATCTCAACTCTTTTGAGTGTGTTGCTGCATCAGATCTGATTTGTTTACGTTTTTTATGAGAATTGGGTCAGTCAAAACACAGAAAGCACAAAGTTCTCTGAGATTGTTTCAAATTACACTTTAATGACCAATGGCAGATTAGGCAGATTAGGTTGAACATTCCCCAATTTTCCGCAGAACAGGTTTAGTTGATGGAAAACATCGAACATGTCTACGTTTCTTGGCAGGTGAGTTACCTCTAAACCACCTTTGATGGACATGAAAAAGAATTTTCAAGTATCTTGAATACTGCGGTCAGTACTTTCAGAAAAAAAAAAAGTTGAACTGAAACATGTGATCTCTTTTGCTCTATTAACCCTTCAGAGTCTGGGGGCATCTGGGGGGGATCTAGTACCTGTTGTGTATTATTGTTGATAAAATAGTAATCTCATGAGACAGAGTCAAGTATAATACATCTCTGTTTTCAGGACAAACTGGGTCGCTCATAATATTCATGATGCAGTGGTGTCACGTGAATGGCATAAAGGTTATAGAATTAAAAAAAAGAGGAAAAAAATAAACTGAAAATTAATTTCATAAACATCTACTGAAAAGGCAATAAACAACTGTCTAGCCCTATAGAAATGTTATTTAGGGTCTTTTCTGTTTCTATGGACCCCCTTGAAAACGAGATGTTGCATCTGAAGGGGCTATCCATTCAATAAATAAATTCAAATAAATTCAGTTTCTGTCTGCTATGAGTTACATCACATATTTCACCCTTTGCAATGTATTTTTATGATATAGAAATAAAAAAGAATTGCACCAAGATAAGTAACAGGGCTAGTAGTACTGTAGCAGAAATCACAGTAGTGTGTGTAATTACACAATATTCCAAACAAGATAACAGTCTGTAAAGATCAATTCTTTAATTCACAACAGTTTCATTCATGGAGACGACATACACAGAACGAGGAGTGAACCATCTCAACAACTAATACTCTACACCACGTGACAGAATCTACAATTTGATATTTCACCTCATGTGATATCTTTCAATTGGACAGTGACTTTACAATTCACAGAGCTTAGCTTCTGTACGTCTCACAGGCATACTGGAACCATCAGTTTAAAGCTGGAAGTGTTTTCTTCACAGAGAAACAAAAAGTACGTAGCCATCTATTACCTATTACATCTAAGATACATGCGGTTTTGTCTAACACGTGCAGTGGTATTGTATACATTGCCATCTACTTTGAAGCGTTATATACATGGAAGGAATTGTGTTTCGTAGATTAATGTCCAACCAACTACATTATTCTTTATTTGTTGGTTTAAATGTTGAGATTCTTTTTTACCTGTTGGACAGTCAGACTTGCGTCAAAATTAAAGGTCTGGACTTTGTATGAAATGCTGGGCCTGATCTGAGATGGCCTAAACTGTGGAATTTGAATTTTTGAGAAGGATGATAAAAAAAAACAATATGCGATCACTATAAAACTCTTTGCATTTTAAGGGACCAAGCCTTTTTCATAAAAGAAAGCACTATCAGGTCTTCCAGGTCCAAAGAGATGATGGCTACGGATAGGGCCAAGCATAAAAAAAACCCTTTGGGGTGACGAACTGCCCATAGGGACGGTTACAATATATAAATTTATCAATGGATGTAAAAAAATTATTTTTGGAGGAACAAAAGTACACAAAAATATTTTATCAAGAGAATGTAAAGTGGCTTTGTAAAAAGCCTTGTATGCCTTGCAGGGATTAACCCAACATGTAGACCTGAAGAGGAAGCGCTGTCCGGCTAACTTGTAAGGTTACGTTTTCCTGCCAAAACAATGGGTGAAAATTCACAGATTGTGGGGGACTTCAAGTGGTCTCGTGATCTGCCAATTCATTGTGTTAAATGTAAAGTGTAGTGAAAAGAATCATACTTCAGTTTAGTATCTTAGTTCATGCTGTGCATTTTTCAGTTCCACAGTTCAGTCCACAAAAATTGAAAAGAAAAAGAAGTTACTACAGAGTATGATGCGAAAATTTAAAGCCATTTTGAGCCCATAAATTAGACACAGAATCAAATCCGTTTTGCCTCAGGTGAGTAAGAATGAACCAACTCACAATGTTGCATCAGACTCCTCTGATGTGCTGACAGTTCCTTTAAAAGAGAAAAGATGATTTGAGGGAGGAAAAACATCCACAAGATTAATGCACTTTTTGCCTGTTAGGTTGGAACAGTATTACTCCATCATCCAACATAGATTTACTGCAAACTAAAAGAGTTTTGTACAGAGTCCTCTTGGGAAATTGAGTTTGCACCACTGATAACAACAAAATGTGTTTTTTCAATCCTTTTTGTGACAAAGAAAAAACTGATTTCTTTCCACTTATGACACAAGGTTGACCAAATGCTGAAATTAATATGTTTTAGTGCATCAGTTCATGGTTCAGTTCAATTCAGCTTTACTTCAATAGCGCCAAGTCACAACATCATCTGGATGGAGAGGACAGAAAGAAAGCTCAACAGACATCGTAGGTTTTATCAAGGAAGATTTTAAAAAAGCGATTAGCAGTCATTTTTTAGGTGGTCATGAGTCTCTGGACCAAATTCCCAGCAGTCAGTCCAGTATATGTGCTCCCAATCAGTTAGTTACAGGACACACCGATAGGTGTAAGTATTCTTGGCCTCAGAACTTCCAATGTTATGTTATTCAAATCGTGAAGCAGAAGCTATTGTATGTTAGTGAATAATGTGAGAAATACATGTTCCCTATTCTCCAAAAGGAAAAAGGACTAAACCATATTTCAAATGTGATACATCACCCTGTTCTAGGAATGTCTTCAATTAATTTTCTGATTTTATCCACCGGAGGAGCCAGCCTTTGCCATCACACGAACCGTTTATGGTTTGTTTTCATTGCAAAATCCTTGTCATAGTGCAGCAATGTTGTGTGACAGATGGACCTTTAGTTCTTGTTTTGTTTTCTACTTTTGTTTTTACCGAGTCTGCAGTTATATTTCTCAAGATAACTCAGAGGTTGACCTTTATCCCAACATAGTTCTTACAGTTAGATGCTTTTGTTCCTTTCCTATGATTTTCAGTCATCCTGTCATTATGCATCTACTGTTCTTGTTTTGCTGCTTCTTTCACCATTTATTCCTCTTTCCATTAATAAAAAGCTTTGTCTGAGGCACTGTAGAACAGCTATGGACTATCTTTGTTTGCTCTTAAACTGATAATTGCAGTGCACATATCTTCCCATGATCTGAACATCTTGTCAACCCCTTAAATAAAACCACTTTGTGGAGAGGTTGTGATCTTTAGCCAACTAACTATACTTGAGTATAGTATTTTCTGCTTTGTGGAAGAAAAACCTTTCCTCAATGATAAAAGATAGCTGCATATTGAGAGGATGATTCATTGCAGGTGTCAAAAAGAGGTAGTGCTGCTACCCAGCAGCCTTCAAAGTCAATACAAAACCATTATTGAAGAGTACTTGCAATTATTACTTTTCTTTCACAGGGCCCTTGACTAAAATGACAAAAAAGGAAAGAACAAAGATGTGCTATGGAGAAGAAAAAATAGAGAGAGAGAAAGAATAAATGTGTCACTTTTAACCCTTCTACTGAGCTATTTGAATGTGGCTCTGTATGTATTCAATTGTCTATAAAAAATGGCAATTCAAGAATTTAAAGCAAACCAAAAAAAAAAGAAAAGAGGAATGCACAGATGGGTTGATTTTATAAAGGTAAAGGTGCAAACAACAAGATGACATCAGGTTCTCAATAAGACCACATAATGCTTTTCCAGTAGGTGGGCTAATATATGAAGAAACCGATGCTGGATCTGAACTCTGCAGGGTCAGAAATGACTCATACAAGGCTTATGGCATAACTCCCCCTCCACTCCTTTTTCCACTATATTCAGCCCCCTATTTTCCATCTGGTCTATACACTATTTCTTAATAAGGTTTCCTGTGAAGGTGAAGGTTTTACCTTTTCCTGGCTCTACTAACAAAATTAGGTATAAAGACAATGAAAAAATGTTTGCCTTGGAAAGGGTGCAAACTGCTAATTGCAGGAAAGAGAAAAGGGCTTTTAGATGTGTTTGTATAGTAGAAAGCAGTGGAAGTGTTGAAATGGAGAGGTGTTTAAATTGTGAATTTTATGACTATGTGTTGAGTTTCTGTGTACCCAGTATATAAGTTCTCCTCAGGTATTTCCTGATGGGTTCTGAGGAAGAAACTCTCCTAAATGCCACACACTGAAACCTCCTTTTTCTTCCATATGACTCTCAATTCACCGTCTTTACATTCATGCATATATCTGAACACGACTGATCATGTTTTCTTTTCACAGGAGAGAAAAGTTCATTTGACTGCATTCATTTATAAATCAATTTTTTACTGCTTCCCTTGCTTTTGAGACAGCCATAAAAACTTGGTCAACAATATGATTTAGGAAATATCAAAATAACACCACATAATTCGTAAGACCATGTTTTTTCCCACAGTGTGTCCCATAGTCTGCTGCTTACATGACAACACAATAGAAGGCACACACCCTGAACCATCATTATTATGTAAAAGAAAGTATCATTCACAGGTTGCTATCATCTGCATCGCGGTAATGTTCAGTGATGGGTACAGATAAACACGGACACTATAGCTGGTAACTATGCAACACCCCCAAAAAAACTCTTCTCTAAAAGCATATTTTATCAGTAATTTGAACAGCTGCTCTCTATTCCTTTGGTGTATCAGTAAGCGTAACGTACATTTGGGTACAATAAATTTACTTGAATATAAACCAGATATATCCCATGTTTTGAACCAGACATATAGCCAAAACCACTTTATCTAAGTCCCTCAAATATCAGTGCTTGCCCCTGCTATCAGTTTCCAACATATCAACTTTAAAACTAAGTTCAGTTCATGGTTTAGGGGGCTGGACCTATCCCAGCAAGTAACAGCCAAGAGGCAGGGTACACTTTGGACAGGTTGCCAGCCTATCGCAGGGCCAACACAAATTATCTTTCCATTATATCCGTTTTTGACAAAATAAAACCACTATTTCTGAAATTTTGAAAAAGTACAATTGTGATATGCTAAGGCCTGGGATAAAATTGCTGCTGGTGACGCGTCCGTGTACGCATCATGACTGTCACATGTTGCTTATGGCTGTATTTCCCAGATTCAGTTGAGAAGATCTTAGCTCTAAGATCTTCATACGAACGTTATTTCAGCGTCTTCTTTCAAAAAATGCATTTCCCAGATTCGTTCTTAGCGTTAAGATGATCTTAGCAAATAAGGAGTTGTAAGTGATGATCTTATTGAGCGATCACACCATGATGAGTAATGAAAGAAGCAATTACGTACAGTTTGGAGTTGTGAAACGGCAAAATAAATTAATATTGATGTGTATAATATTTAGGGTTTGTTTCGGTAAAGAATGACAAAGTTTTTTTGTTTTTTTTTAAACAGCATTGCTGACGAAGATAGCCATGAGTAGTAGCCTATATAAACAATAAACAAGTTAAGACATGCTATACATAGGCCTACTTGATCAGATCATGACAGGTGTCAGCTAATTAAGTTCCTTCCTTCCTTCCTTCCTGCGACTAAATATGAAGGTGTGCACACGTCATACTCCTGAGATACCGTGGCTACTGTACAGCATATCCTTACAGAGAATTAACAGCATCGCCGAAGGCGAAGCGACACTGTATAGGGCAAAGCATTCATGCAGCAGCATTTCAGTCCGTTAGTGGTGCTGTCAGACCACATGATC
Organism: Craterocephalus eyresii; assembly: GCA_037177035.1. Lineage (NCBI taxonomy): Eukaryota > Metazoa > Chordata > Actinopteri > Atheriniformes > Atherinidae > Craterocephalus > Craterocephalus eyresii. The sequence continues at coordinate 6,956 of JBBBVT010007048.1, read as the reverse complement.
CAGTTACGAAATACCGGCTGCCACGCAAGAAGATACGTCGCATCATAAATCTGTGTTCTCCACACATCAGGAGGGCTACCAGGTGGAATTACGCCCTTGCTGTAGGTTGCCTGACAGCGTTGGAATTTTACGCTGTGGAGAGCTTTTTGGAGGTGGTGGGTGATGGCACCAGCCTCAGCCAAGGCATCGGTTTCATGGAGTGTGGCAGCTGTGACACCGATCTTCCTATGTCATGCAAGGAAACACGTGAAGATGCCCAACACCTGGCAGGAGGTTCAACAAGTGCATCTGGGATTCTATCACATAGCTGGAATCCCCTGGGTGATCGGTGTGGTGGACGGCACCCTCATTCCCATCCTGAACCCATACCTGGCAAATCCATGCTGGATCGGGAGGAAACATTTTGCGGCCGTAGACGTACAGGTTGTGGTGGATGATACGGGTGTGACCACAGACATCGTTGCCAAGTGGAACACACGACAGCTATGTGTGGGCCAGCTCAGCTGTAGGGCAGAAGGCTGCCAGGGGTGATTTCAGGAGGAGCTTATTCCTCGGTGAAAGCGGCTACCCCCTCAGGACTTACCTCACCCCTGTTGCTAATCTGGCAACGGCAGCTGAGGAACGTTTAAATGAGGTGCATACTAGTACTTGGGTACACATTGAACGAGTATTTGGCCAGTAGAAATCCCAATTTAGGGCCATCCATTACTCATCAGGGGGGCTTAGCTTGTCACCAGGCAAGTGCTGTGCAGTGACTGCCATGCTGTACAATAGAGTGGTATGCCTAGGTGCAGAGGAACCGCCACCCTCGATGAAGACGATGACACAGAGGATGAGGTACCAGCCCTCGAACCCTGATCCCCGCGAGGAGCAAGCAGCACTCTACCAAGCCGGTTTACGAGCTAGGCAAGAAACCATTAATCTGTTTGTCTAATACACTCTGAACTTGATAAATACATACAAGTGGTGGAAAATGGAACACTTTTATTTATTTACAGGTGTCTGATGATGATTATCCACTAATTAATGTTCTGTGTCATCTGCAATCGAGGCATATCAGTATGATGTGGGGGAAGCATTTCATTCACAGCGCTTAAAGTTCATACACTGCATAGGCTTACAATAAATTGGTTAGCCTATATTGATTAATAGCCGGCACACACACCAAAAAATGTTGTTCTATTCTGTAGTTAAACTCATTACCTGCAGGACCTAATCTGTATACTTTAGCTGTTGGGCCAAATGACAACTACAGCTTACTGTGTGCACAAATAATATATTAGGCTTCAAACATGAAATCTCTGTCACATACCTTGAACGGGGGGCAGTATGATTGGCACAGAGATAAAGGGCTAGTTGTACTGTGCCTCATCGAGAGCCAGCTGTCACTTTTGTAGCTCCAGCTTCTCCCATGTCTTTTTGAATTGAATTGGCCAGCTCAAATGCCCTTCGATCTTTTTCAGCACGAGCAGCTTATCAGTTTCAAGGGCTACCAGTGCCACACCGCAGGTGTGGACATCTGTCCGCTGGCGAGTGAAGCCACGTCGCAAGCGGGTGGTGTCTGCCTCTGTGTGTCAGCGTTGGGGTGATGCTGGGTCACCCCACTCTCTGGGCTGGCAGACTCACCCCACTCTCAGATGGCTAATCATCACTGATGCCTGGCGACAGACCCTCATCCGCCAACAAAACGACCCTGCCCTCTATGCCCTGTGATGCGGTCCTACCAATTATTGACAGGACCCTTTCCTCATCAGCTGAGACGGCGGTATCCCTGGGCCCCCTTCCACCTGTGGCTTGGGTCTCATGTCTGACCATTGCTGCCGTCTTCTTTGTCAGGCTCTGAAAATCATGCCATTTTTTTCTGAGTGCCATCTATTCTCTGACACCGCACTAGTTGGATGGCAATATTTTAAGATTTAGCTTCTAGGCTTTTTTTCCCCTTGGTCCCACCAAACAGCGTGTCTTCACATTTGGCGACCTCCATGAGTAGGATGGACATTTCATCTGGTGTAAAGGCTGCTGCGCGCTTGTTACGTTTTTGCGTTGATTCCACCATTTTTATGTGTTCAGTTAACTTCCTATGGGCTATTTTATGGACTACCCAAAATAATTTGTGATTTGATGCAGCTGTTAGATACAACGTGGCCATTAGCACCAGCAGAAGCCAGTTGAAATACCAGTGCTGTGACGCCCTCTGGGCTGGATCAAGGCGTTGTTGATCGATGTGCCTGATGTCGATTGCTTCTGTTAAGAAGATCTTAGAGCAAGTTCATAAGAAGCACCTAAAGAACGCCACTAAGAAGGCATCTGTGAAACAATCATAACTAAGTGCTCCTTCTTTGGTGAGATTTTCTTAAGATCATTCTAAAATCTTAATGTGGTATGAAGATGGAGGGCCCAGGAAGGGATCGATCCCTCAACCTCCCAGGTGAAAGCCATGAGCGCTGACCAAGTAGCAAGGGCACACAGTGCTTAATTTGTGAAGTGGGAGGTGCCGGATTGCAGAGTGGGGGCGGATCCGGCAAGTTAAAAGTGATGAAGTAGGTGATGGACCCCCCCTTCCCCAACAACCACCTGCAGCGTCTGAACAATGGGTTTCCCTGCAGGCTGCAGAGCCAGCGCAGGCAATTATTCTTAAATTCTTCAGAAATATAAAGAATTTAAACCCATTATGGGGCCTAAAGCAACACTGTTGCTTCAGCTTCAGTCAGCGGGAATTTCAGACTTTATAAATGTACAAATTTATCAGATTAGGCCTCATTATTATTTAATCGAACAGTATAAACGTACAGCACCCTAATCACTTTATGACAGACGTTTCGCACAGCTTCCTCCCTTTCCCGTTCTTCTGTCTGACTGTTACCGGCATAATTAAAGTTAGATTTTTGGAGTGATCCGGGTAATTATCCAAGGATTAAAAAATATAGGCTATATTCTCGCGAGATCGGGGTAGTTTTACCTTTAGTGGAGTTAAATTAAAAATAACAGCCGCAGTCACTGGTAGTAAATAAAATAACGTGGAGAGGTCTGCGTCCTCTGACTGCTTCGAGCTTCATGACTTCTCTGCGGCTCAGCGCGCTGTGTGAGAGCGTTTATGTTGGAATATTAATTCTGTGACAGCGCGAGAAGTTGTTGTTCTATAAAATCCTGCTTCTGTAATCTTATGTGAGTATTATTATTAACCATATTATTTGAGATGTAACCCCGGCGGAGTTTAACGGACTTGGTCAGAACGACGGCACTTCTCTCTGATCTCTTATCCAGAACTTAACCTGGTCCGGACCAAGTTAGGCATCCAGCATAATTGATATACCCCGATCAGAAGTGAACCAGCATCGTAGGACGGAAAATCCCGGGTTAACCCTAAAGTTACGTCAATAAGAGAAAATCCGCCTTCATATTACAGGCCCCTGGTTTTTCTCCGCACTGTTGATCCACCGGTACGATTTTCTGTTTCACTGTACAATGAATCTAAATTAACTTATTTTGGTGTAGTCTCAATGAGGATACAGTAAAAAAAATAAAAATAAAAAATAAATAAAATAAAAACCCCAGATATTTCTAAATGTAAAACATTTGTCAATTCATTAAATTTATTTACAGGGGCGGGGGGGCGGATCCATTAAGACAGGTTCCAGATACAACCGCGGAGGTACCGTATCGGGATCCGACTTGATCCAGCACAAATTAAGCCCTAAGGGCACATGTTCAGTCGGAGTTGTAGTGGCAGGACCCACACTGTCACGTCTCTCCACCTCTTTTCACAAGCACGTCCTCATGCTTTACGCACATGCCACTTATTTGGAACTCAGGGACCCACGCTTAGTGCTACATGGATCCTACCGGTAACACCAGAATGTGGCAGGACCCATACTGTCACATCAAGAACATTCTTATTTAGGAAATACGGCCACTGTAACACTGGCATGTCGGTTTCTCGGTTGATGCAAGTTATGCGAGGTAACATGACGCATGTGTGAGCTGCAATATTGACTTCACCGCTAGATGTACTCAAGAGCAATAACTGGCAGAATGCGAGGTTATAGGTGATAACATGGCAGATAGTTTTGAGGAGAGTCTCTTGGACATTGTCCGAAACTATGATCATTTATATGATTTTTCACGCATACCTCAACAGTTGGTAAAACTTTGGATTTATTTTGGGGACCGATCCAGAGACTTGAAAAAAGAGGTGGAAGTCGATGCAGGATCGTCTGTTCATGCCAGGTGGAAAATGTTGAAGAAGAAGAGCAAAGTTGGAGTAGATGACATCTCCTGTCCAGTAACTTTGAAACGGCTGAGCTGGCTGCAAAGTTTTGTCACTCACCGTAGCACAAAACCTAACTTTCCTCGGAGTTCGGTACAGTAAGTTATGCTTTGTTTCATTCAAATGGGCCTCTGTATACTTCATCAATGTACTACATGCCAGTTTCTTAGCGTAGCTTCAGAACCATACCATGGGACACATTATTTAATAACATATTGATGGTTAAACCTCATATGTGACAAAAAAAAATAAACAAACAAACATAAAACACCTCAAAAGCTGCCTGAAGTAAATTCTTCCACCTCGTTGTCCAAGTCCATTTTCAAATGCTGTCTTTTGGTTGTTTACGAGGAATTGCCTGGAAATACAATGCAGCTGGTTGCTTGACCTTTTAATGATTTCAGAGTATAGCCGCTGTATACTCCCCCTAGCGGTACCGTCTGGTATCTAACGTTTTGGTTGAGTTGTGACTTCCATAAGTTGCAGCAAGTATGTAAACACACCAAGCAGAAGGTTTACGTGCACACATGCATACACAGCAAGTATATCTCAGGCCTAACTCAACACAGAAAGACCGCTCGAGACAGCAACCTTGTTGCTGCTGTGCCTACCAACAAACCAAAGTGCAGCCCAAAAAAAACCTGTGAAAGAAAATTTACCCCTGCAGCTTGCTCTTCTGTACAACTCCATGCTCCATGCTGGCAGAGGTTCTCAAACTTTTTGAGCCCAAATAACATCCCTTAGTGTGCAAAACCCCAATGTCGCAACAACAGAGATTAATTGTATGATCTATCTGATGAGTAATCCTACAAACATCAGAATCTTCACAAATAAGGTGGATAATGTAATTGTTACTGGATTCATTTACCGCTGTGAGAGGGCACTTCCACGCCCAAATTCACCAAAATAATGCCAAATTCTGATTTTTGATAAAGCTTGTGTAACTGTCTTATGCATTTCATTTTTTACAATGACACAAATATAATAAAAAAAAAGATCTTCATAATTACAGTATCTGTCGACAAGCTGAAATGATCTTGCGACCCCCTTTGGTGCTAGGGGTGCCATTTGATGCACTTCAGATGATACGCTGAGGCACCATTGTGCTGCTGGCTTTGGGGCCAAACTAAAACATCCATTCAGTATTAGTTTTGTGCCTCATCTCTTCAGAGATTTTCCTCCTAATCTGAAAAAAAGGAATACATCCTCTTTAAATTCTACAACCCCTATTTTAAAAAAAGTTGATGCTGATATACATAAATAAAACAGAGTACAGTGATTTAAAGTTCTGAAAAACTCATTAAACTCATTAGTTACTGTACTGTATAATGCTCTAGTTGGTTTTAATTCATGGGTTTATTTTCCTTTCAAGTAATGAAATTGATGCTCATCTGAGACCTGGTAGTTCCAGATTTTTTTTCGTGCTATTTTTCATTTTTCACGCTCATTTGTATTCTTTTATTTCAAATGTTTGAAGTGCACGGAGCAGGCCTCAGGCGTGTTCACAGTAAAGGCTGGCTTTCAGTCATGGTAAAGCTGGGCTAAAAGCCAGTAGGGAGGCTTTATAAGCTGGTTTTGCAAAAAGATGGTGCTGTATCGAGACCAGTTTCTCCACCAAGATCTGCTGGCCATAGGAACGTCCAGGAGGTTTCCCGCTTTATAGCAACAGCAGACCGTTATGAAATTGACATCTGCCATTTTTTGGGTCTCAGTGCTGCCAAGTTATTCTGTGTTCTGCCATTTGTGGCCGTAGTTTCAAAATGGCAGACTGTCATTGCACTTCCCTACCAGCTTAACTGTCATATAGCCTACATATTCATGGTTTGTTTTAGAGTTGTTCATACACGTTTGAACAAATCTATAATTCTTTGCTTACGAGAATGTGTCACATCGTTAGCGGAGGTCATAATACAGCAACAATAATACATACTCTATATAGCGTACATGTAGATGCTGATTTTGGTCAGAAAACAGAAATTGTTACATAATGTTCCTTTAAAATGGAAAGTCAGATTGAAGAAAAGCCTGTTTTTTTTAGAAAAAGAGAGAGGGAGAGAGAGTCAAAACTTTATTTCCTGTGTTTTCATCAATCTAGTCTAATTGGACAATAGCGAGCAGCCCAGACACAGATATATCTCAGTGTTCCTCAGTCAAGAGCCCAATGTCTGTTTACACATTGTGCTAACATGTGTTCATGATGGTTCGATCACAAGTGGGCAGCTCTAAGTGCACCATTTTACACCTGCTGTTGCACGTGCACATCAGCATCTCTGGCAGGCATGACACTGATCAAGTTGGACACAGTCTGAAAGGGATGAGCTGAGGTGGATTGAAAAGTGGACATGGTCATGTCTGCATAAGTAGTTGCAATTTTCTGTGCATGTGACAGTGAGGGTCCTGTCACTATGTCTCTGATTGATCATGTGCCCTGGCTACTTGGCCACAGGCAGGGCCAGACTGGGAAACTTTTTCAGGCCAAGAGTCATTCATGCATCAGGCCACCCTGGTCTTGCCAAAACACGCATGTTCACACACCCACACCTAAATGCATGGGCACAAACAAAACACATGCATGTGCACACACACACTTATAGTGAATTCCAGATAAAAGATCACCTATGGGACCTACTGTAATTTTTAAGGTTGAAATAAACAGTAACTTTAATGCTGTATTTGTGCTAGTACTAAG
>JBBBVT010006766.1:0-13096 GCA_037177035.1 Craterocephalus eyresii | reverse complement strand
GGAGCCGCTGGAGCTGATCATCCAAAAAATAATTCTGCACAATCTGATGAAGATGATGGAGGATTCTTCACACCCTCTACACATCACTGTTACAAAACAACAGAGTGTGAGGCTTGTTCAGGTCTGATGCAAGACAGAGATACTGAAGATCCTTCCTCCAGCAGCTATCAGACTGAAGAACGATGCCCTAAATTAACATCATTGTCCAAAAAAAAAAATAACTACAACAATATTGAATTTCGCTCTGGGATCAATAAAGTGTTTTTCTTTTCATTTCATTAAAACCATTATAATTTATATTATTAGTTATAATATTAACCAAAAATCCTTACCTCTGTAGCAGACAAACTGATAGCTGTTGGTACATGGCACATCGTTCCATTTCCCATTAGCATTGATAATGACACAGTTCTCCACTCCAATTGCATCATTTGGCTCATCAGTGGCCCAATTTCTATACTTGTCATCTTCCAGCCCAGGTAGAGACCAGTGCCATATTTTGTCACCACTTCCATTGTTGAACAGTCCAATCCAGGCTTCCCCTCCATCCACAGTCAAACTCCTCAGTGCGTCTTGGTCTGTCCTGTTGGACACAGTGGCCAGATCTGTGTGGTGCTCTCTGCAGTACGCTCTGGCATCATCCCAGCTTTTATTCACATTAACAACATGGTATTCATAGAGTTTATATGTGAAGCAGGACCTCAGACCTGAAATAAAACAGGCACAAATACTGTGGAGTCAATCTTTTGAACACACCTGTTCACTCAAGATATAGAGATGATGAAGTAGAAACTTTTAACCGTTTTTATACCAAAACATTTGTCAAATTTGACTGAACTTTTTTTCACAGGGAGAAAGATTACTACTTTATGAATACATATTTCCTTTCTAGTTTTATTCACCCCTAAAAAATGTGTTACAGGACTAAACCCATACATTGAAGTGTTAACATTTATGTTCCCTGTAACAAGGCAGGCTGCTGAATTTTGAGCCAAGTGAAATCAGAGGAAGCCCTGACTAATGCCTGAATCTCATGCATTGTAGAATTCAGTGCAAACATGAAATGTTTTGTCTTTCTAAATCAGTACTTAACAGAAACAACTTTTGACATTGAATTAATTTGAAAGAAACTTAAATCCATTGTTTAGACAGCAATGCATAAACTTGATTTTACTTTAAAACTCTTTTTAGTTCAATTTTCTGAGGAGCCAGTCTTAAATTATATGAAAGACTGACAACATTAGCATCAACAGAGTGGTGTGATTTAGGGGCAAGGGGGTGGAATTACCTTTGTTTTATGATCACTGAACTTTATGTATTCATTCATTAACAGATATTTGAAAAGACTAGTGGGAGTACTTTATAAATGTTTTAATTATCTTGCAAATAATTTTAAAGAAAAACATGTTTTTAGAATATTTCCTTTAGCAAATATTTATGGTTTCAAGCTAGTTGGCATCACTTTGTTGGGTTTAAGTGTCAGCCAGTGAAGGGTTATTTGGTTTTTGCATCCATTTTATAAATAGTTTGTTTAGCTGTAACTTTGCATAACTGAGTTGTGCTGCCAGGTCTGCTGTGGACAGGTTGGGACAAACAAGCCATACTTTTCCAGATTAATTTTACTATCACAACCTTTACATGCAACATGCAAACTGATGCTTTTAGCCTGGGATGTTGCTGGGAAAGAAAATAACCTTATATTTCCTAGACCAATGACCTTATAACAATAACCTTAGACCAGGTTGATTGGCAGCAGCGGTATCTATTTTTCTTAGATGATTGGTGTCTTTCTTTCCTGATATTAAGGTAACTGATGCTGTTGAGGAAACAACCAAACCTGTTTTTATAGAAGTGGTCACACTGTTGGGCTCCATATTATCAATATATTTGATTAGCACAGTTGGCTGCTACTTACCTTCTTCATATCACTAGTAAGTTTTTTTAGTACATCTTGAAATGTGCAACCTTTGCAATGAAGAGGATCCAGTTTTAATTATGTTTTAAATTCAGCCACAGAGGTCAGCCTGTTTGCTTTTGTTGAAAACCACTTACTTTAGAATGGCACAATGCCAACATCTACAAATCACTGAGTGGTCAACACATTCTCACTCCCAGAGCTCCAACAGTCTGAACTTCTGGTTTATTATGAACCAATCGGATCCCTCAGGTCATCAGGGTCAGGTCTAATTTCAGTTCTCGGAGTCAGAACTAAACACGAAGAGGCAGCGTTCAGTTTTTATGCTCCTCACATGTGGAACAAACTTCAAGAAAGCTGCAGGTCTGCTGAAACTCTCAGCCATTATAAGTCCGGGTTAAAAAAAATTGTTAAACAAAGAAAATATTTCTATATTACTATTTTCTCTGAGAGTTTATTTTGTGGTTTATGGTGTCATTTCATTTACTATAACATCTCTTAATGCTTTCTGCTCATCACTGCAATACTTATAATGTTTTATGTAAAGCATCTTGAATTGTCCTGTGCATGAAATATACTATATACATAACTTGTCTTACCTTGTCTATCAAAGCTTTTAATCTACCTTTTAGGCCACTGATGCCAGATTTCAGCATGCATGTTTTAGATAGACTTATTAATAAGGGATGCAAAAGATTAAACATGGCTGATATCCTATATGACAATTGTTTTTATAAAACAAAAAAAATATATGCATCCCTTTCTAATTAAAATAGACTTTCATTATGTTTTCCCAGTCACTGTTATATTACTGATTAATTATAACGAGGAAATGGGCGTTATAATTGCGGCTGATATTGTGTCAAAAACATTATACATCTCTAACAACAATCACACATCTTACAGAGGTTATGATTTCACTTTTCCTTATTTAATCTGTGATAACATTAGGTCAGAAGAGGATTTATAAAGTTTCCATAATGAATTATCACTTAAACACTCTACTTACCCATCATGAAAAGGAGAAACAAACCCCACTGCATCTTTTCTCTGTTAGACATAAAGGATTATTTTGTCAGTTTCTTTGGTGATATACATACAACAAACAAAAACAAATGAATATACATGAGAATAATTTTTATAAAACCTGCATGGAAACCTCAGGCACTCCTAGCGAGTATAAACCAGCCTAATGACCGGTACCAGCCTACCGCTGCCTGTAGAGCCGGAAAAACACAGCGACCCGGCGCGTTTCCCTACGCAGGAGTATAAACACACAGAGGGTCTGCGTACCCTCCGCGGGTCCCGCCGTGCGCAGGGTACGCGCAAGTATAAACCCAGCTTTAAAGGTTTTGTAAAATCTTGCACAATCTGAGGAAAATTCTTGCCTAAGAACTACAGAACTACACTGTAGAATTGTGAAACTTTTCCTTTAAAGGTGTTCCCAAAATGCCTCCTATTGCTTTGTAAATAGTTTAAAAACTCTGTTTTTCTGGTGTAGCCAGCACTTGCAAAAAGTGGAACCTATTGGGAACCCTTAGCTTTCTGGGGATTGTTATTTTTAAATGCATATAGCTATAGCTTACTCTGTAACACAAAATATTCAATGTATTCTCTTTTGAAAATGTGCAGAATTCGTTCTACATAATCCTGTGCACATCATCAGCCCTCCAAAAACAAAATGAGTGTAATAAAACAGGTCTGAATTCATATTAGTGGCCAGTTACTTGTTTTATTGTTACTCAGATTTCTGTGATCAACACAAGTCAGATAAAATGATAAAAAGCTAAAAAAGAAAATCAGATTCAAAAACATTGAAAGGTTTCATTAAGTTTTTGAGTGTGCAAAACTTTTATGCTCCTTGCTAAGGTCAGATTAAAAGAAGATAACATGAATTACAGTGTGTCAGGACAAAGGAGGGCCCAGATGGGTTTTGAACTCCAGCTTCCCAGGTGAGAGTCATGTATGCTGACCGTTCCCTTTGGCTGAATGGTCAGCCTAAGGGGAAACCCTGCCCGGGCCCTTTGTCCTGCCACATTAGGTAGAAATCACACTTAAAATATGTAGATTTGATATGTATTATTTATTTGCTTGACTATATTTTCCTTTGTACTGTACTTAAGCTGTGTGCACATATACAGTAAATATCTAGATTGATTAACTTTTAAAAAAAGTTTAAACTTACATCATTTTCTTCTTCTGTTCTTCTAAGTGTGTTGCCTCTCTGTGATGTTCAGACAAAGACAGTTTTCAGTAAAATGTGGTGTTCTCATGTCTGTCTTTCAAAGCTTCGTCAGAGGTAGCTTTTGAATATGCAAAATCAAGCTCCAAAGAAAAGGAAAAGATAATATCAGCTGATTCAGTATAATAAACACACACATAGTGAGATGTATCATTTGTAAAGTAAATAAAGCAGGAAAAGCCATTAATACAGTCCGATGTTAGGGTTTACTCATGAATTCAGAGTCAATGTGAACTTCATTATTAACAGGAACACAGTGGAAAGTAACTCTGCTTCTTCCACCTATGTGATAACCAGAACAGTGGGTGTTGGAGAATCCTAGTCTCGTGGGATTTTCACAGTCAACCATCTTTTGGGTTCACAGAGATGGTCTGAAAAGGAAAATATTCAATAAGCAGCAGTCATCTATGAACATACTTTGTTGATATGAGAGAATGTCTTTTTTTTAAATAAACAAAGAAAAAAAACCTCATAGAGATAACATGTTCAGAAAAGAACAGTGAACAGCAGACATAGACACTGTTTTTACAATTAGTTCAGGAACACTTTTCATGCAATCCATTACTTTTTGTCTGTTCCCTTTTTCCTTGCTAACCTCATATCCATTACTTTTTGTTTTTATTAACAAATGAAACTCTTTGGAAGTATTGAATATGTTGAATATATTGAATACTCTCACCCATTCTGACTCATTGCATGGTTTTTACAGTACATTCATGATCATTTATGGGCCAAAATGCCAAGGCTGATTGTTTTTGTCCCTGTCCACACTTGTCTCTGACTGTAACACTGATGGTTGGATGGTTGTTTTTTTCTGTCCCACTTTCTATCTGACTCACAAGCTGTTTTAACTCTGACACAGTATCAGTATCAGTATCTGTATCAGCGGAAGCCCATCTACAACCTTTTATATACCCAGTCATAAAGAAGGCTTATACTTCCTCAAAACCGAGGGCATTTAAACAGTGTTTACTACCTTAGAGGTTACACAAGCATGTCATATTGAGAGGCTGTGGGTTCCGCGACCCTCCGGTCCCAGGTGGCTGGCGGTTGCCAGTCTTGGCCTGCTGGGCTCCGTACCCTCGGACTGTGGGGGGATTCGGTAGGTGGGTCCAGTAGGGGGTCCAGTAGGGATTTACCTACTGTGTACAGCAAAGACTGTGAAATATGTTCTGATGAGTTTCTGTGGGGATGCAATAGGTGGCTGTGTTGGTGTATCATTTTTTTAATACGTATATACTCAGTTCATATACTCAGTAAAACAACATGAGACCGGATTATGTTCTGTACACTGTCAATTTCACTAAAATTTCTCTGTAAATATGTTTATCTGATTTCCATAGAGCAATGTTCTACCCATATTTGAATGTATTAGTTGCTGCAGCTCTTGCATGAAGCTGAGCCATACCACGACTTGCAGTTACAGTGCTGTAGTTATTCACAATCTTTAAAATCAGAGGCTGATATGCATGTTCTGTTAGGATTTTTCCAGCAGTTTGCTGGGAAGAGGAGATGCATCTATTCAAAGAGAAACCTTCAAGGAAACCTGACAGAGACTTTGTATAACAGTTGCTCTCTCAAGGTTGTTTTTTTGACAAACTTTATTTTAAGATATTATCAAAAAGAATGAAGAAATAAGGGTAAATATGTGTTATAACATCAGATACATGTTAATAAATCTGTTTTTATGCACTGATAAATCGTAAGCTATTTACAACTAGTTCAGTTCAATAATAGCCTACTTTGTGTAGAAGAGAGAATAGACATTGTTCCAGCACAAGTTACAGAAGACGATAAGGACAGAATGAGAACACCTTGTGGCCACTGGGAAAGGCTACAGTGCATGCTGTAGTCTACCTTACTCTATCCACTCACTATTTTTCTAGAACAAAAACAAATGGGGCAACAAGGACTTAAAGCTGCATTAAAGATATGAAGCGCTGTTAGCGGCAAAAAAACGCGGTTGTGCTACGTTAGGCCTCGTTTTCCTGGATATCAGGCACCTGTCAATCAAAAGGACAAGCCCACAATTAATGAGGAACTTTAGGGTTGAATAACATCTAAACGGAGGCGCTAGAATTTTTTTCACTCCACCCACAGTTGTCATGAAGGTGAATCTGACATTTTAATCCTAAAATGGTTTTTGAACCAGGCTGTAAACATGTTTAATTCTGCTGTAAAGTTGGCGTTTTTAACATGGAAGCCAATGGGGAAATTGCTCTGTTTTGCAGCCAGCCTCCAGCGGATGAGGAGGGTACTGCAATTTTTTGCACTTCCGCATGGGTATCACTTTTCTAGCGGGAGGTTGCCGCTTGGAAAAAACACAGCTGACGGCTCAACAACAACCTGCTGAGTGAGTGTTGGTTTAAAAAAGAAGCTAAACGAGACGCTAACAGAAGTCAGGTGCGTTTAATCGGCTTCTCTGATGAAGAGGTGAGGGCAGGAGACTGGAGCTACGTTAGCTATGTTAGCTACGTAGCTAGCTTGGGCATCGCTCTTCTCTCCTGGAAGTTGTTGGCTCGTGTGGAAGCTAGTAAACTACTTACCGAAGGCAGATGGAGGCTCTGCTGCGGAGATAGCCTTTTCAAGCCTTTTTCGTCTGGCCTGCAAGTGCCTGCAACAGCATTTTGCGCAGCATTACTGAAGCCCAGTCGGTACAATTTTACCTAAATATTTATATTTCTTTCAGTCCATTCCTCCGTCTCCACCATCCCTTACTTTTTAAGTTACTAAAAAATCTTTTTTCTGATCTTATATGGAACAGAAAGCGTCCCAGGATGAGGTTATCTCTGTCGCATTTACCATATGATAGAGGAGGTCTGAATATGCCTAATCTTGAGTGATGTTATTGGGCGGCTCAAATTAGAGCTTTGATGTTTTACATTGAAAGAAATCTGCTGGCTTGGGTTTCAATAGAAACACATCAAATCAATATTCCCCCACATCTCTATATGTATTCAGCCAACAAACGCAAACTGTTTAAAATGAAAAAAAAAACATTCTTGAGAAACACACTGGCAGTTTGGTCCACATCTCTTGTGTATTAGGGATAAGTTGCTGATCCGTCTCACTTCTCTCTGATATATGGTAATGATGAATTTGTTGCTGGTAAAGCTGAGTTGGGGTTTAAATAGTGAAGATAGCAGATTTATATGATGATAGCGGGACCCTAATGGCATTTCAAGACCTCAAATCTAAACATGGTATTACCAAAACATTTGTTTTTCAGTATTTGCAGCTCAGAAGCTTCATTTTCTCAAAGCAGAAAAATATCTTGACACTCCGCTCATTATCCTCTCTTGAGGATTACACTTTGAAACTCCTGCAATTTAAAGGACAGGTTTCGATTTAATATAAATTATTTGTAGGGGCATCTAAAGAATCATCTTTACGACCTCTTCAAACATGGAGAACAGATTTTCTTGAAAGTTTAACAGATCAAGAATGTCACAAGCTTGTCTGCTAGCCCATACCCAATCAATAAATACAAATTCTAAATTATTACATTTTAAAAGGTTAAACAGATTATACCTAAAACCTGTAAAATTACACCATTTTGTAGTTATGCAATAAATTTAGTTATTAGATAGGCGGCACTAGCCCAAAAAAGATTGAGAAGCTCTGGTTTAGAGGATGTTTTTTCCTGATCCTGACCCTGACCCTTACAGGCCACCTGTAAAAGACTGGTTTGTTTGCATAGGATTTTATATGCCCTCACATCTGTGTACAGTTGAAATTTACATCCCGTCACAGCTTCAATGCAGTATTTTACTCTGACATCCAACTGGAGCAGAACCTCAATGAAATATTTCTTACGGCACACAGATCCCTTTTCATCGGCTCGGGGACAATATTTGAATATTCACATTAGCACAGCGGTGAAGGCAAACCAGTGATGGAAACAGAGTTCTCTTTTCTTTATCCCTAGAAGTACTGGAAAATAGAAAAATATTACACTCTGATTTTAAATAAAATTATGTGTTTGGGTTCAAATGGCAATGACCAAGGACAGCTGTTGTAAAGGTTGCTGTGAAACATGAATGAAAGGCATCACAACAAAATTGACGGATGTCATAAGAGATGTCATTATCATGATTATAGCATACTGGGAATTCCCCATGAAGATTAAGATGATCACTTCCTGGTGTTCAATAATATATTTTATTAAGCAATATGCTATTCTCTGATTTTAATCTACATTTTATCAGCCATGAAACCTTAACCTTAGAACATCCTATTTTAACCAAGTTGTGTAGAAATCCATATAGCTGTTATTAGGAAAAAAAGCAAAACATTGAGTGACTTTTAGCTTTAAGGCACCTTTGAAGAAAAGGTAACCCAATGTAGGAATTAAAAATAAAGAAAACAAAACACTGAGCTGCGATTCAAGTTGGCTCAAATTCATTTGTTTTATTGTATTTTATTGTAAAATGTTACACTGAATAAGGCTTATAAATATACAGGATTTTCCTGGTGTGTATATAGTATTCTGTTTTTGGAAAGGAACATACATCTGTTATACATCACAGTGTGTCTTTGACAAGCCTCCGCATGGACTCATTTGCATGGATCCATATCTCACTGCTAGTTTTAACCGTAGATAACATCCTGGAGTTTATGAAGATTTTTTCTATACTATTCTATATTTCTATACTATAATATTCTATTGCATATTATTGTACAGGTTTGAGCAGCAATTAGCTTTCCCCCAGCATGTTCTCTTAAAAGAAGAAAAAACAACAAAACATATTACTCTATATCTCCAAAAATAAAATAATCTTACTGTTTTTCCTTTAGTTTAAAAGCAGTCACAAGAAGAGATTCACCCTATTGTATATGAAACCAGCTCTGTTCAGAAAGGTGATGCCCACTGTATTTAAACATACTCTTCCAAAATTAAAATCTTATATATTAAAATATTTTGGGTTGTTATTAGGTATTAAGTCAGATCAATCTTCTTTTGTGAATAGTTGATGTGTTCTGAGATTCCCTAATGCCCCAAAACAAATATCTTACAAATCTCATATTTTACAGCAACGTTCCGAAGGCTGACAAGAAGGCTATTCAGCGAAACCTTTTCACAGTGTGTTATGTGTGTTTACTATTCAAATCAGTATGGTAACCGGAACATATATTATCATCATTTCCAATCAGCACTTTAGAGGAGAGAGCAAAGCATACGTAAGTAAAGATAAATTGTCTTTCTCGTAATTTAAAGTCATTTTAGTATTACCGGCAATTTCTTGAGTTTATCAGTTATATTTGTTTCTGAGTTTGTGTCATTGTGCCTCAGTACTTAAACAAACTTATTTAATCTAGTCAGTATGATAAATGGAGTAATTCAGCAATTCCATCATGCCAGGATCAAAAAGCTAAAGTACATTCAGCGAACTCCTCTCACTCAAACTAAATACAACTTATTCAAAAGTGATTTTAGATAAAGCGCATCATTGGTGTGCAAGATTCAAAGAAAAAAACTGATAACCAAGGTTTGAATTACGGGGGAGCCGGGGGGAGCTGAGCTCCACAGGAGCTCCACCAGAGACACTCAGCCCTTAAAAATCCACTTTCAGGTTATATTTTATTTTTCCTATAAGGTATCTGTTGTTTCATAAGAAGACTAACTCTTAGTGTTCTGTATTTATTAGTTTATTCTTATACTTAAATCCTGCAAACAGCGCAGGTGATGGGATATGATACCTTCAGCAGGTGGACAGCAGTGCTCTTTGCTTGTTTTGGGGTTGTCAGCGTCCCTGAAACAGCCGCTTGATGCTTTTTTTGTGGTTGTTTAAAAATACTTCCCATGGCAGTTACATATTCTTGATTTTTCTTCGTCTTTAACATTGTAGCAGTCTGTCTGTTGGGAAGATTATGTCAGTTCCCGGCTCCCCGTGAATGCAGCAAAGTTTTATCTGTGGAGCCGTGTCTTAGCGATGGTTTACTTTCCCTTTCTCGATTATGTCTGTTAAATAACCTTTTCCTGCCTTATCCAGTGTTTCTTCCCATTTTCACGATTGTCAGTAAATACTAAGAGGTGAGCACTGATTTGTCTAGTTTATCAGCACTTTGTTTTATATTACATTGGTTAGTTACTAATTAAACTAAAGCAACATGCTAGCAATGATGACACAGCTATGAATAACATGTCGCTCCCCTTACGTTCCTAATTTGTTGATTTTAGGCAGTTGTATTTATTGCTATAATTTTAATTCTATAATTTTGTACTCCTGCAGTACCACAATTTTGGGATAAAGCAGTGAACGGTTAACCTGTGTATTTCTGAATCCCAAATATACTATCTCAACTAATAGCACGCTGGAGATCTCTTTTTCAGCTCTATGTAGCAGGTTTTGGACCTGCAGTAACCATTGTTTTAACCGCGCTACATGCACAAATATGTATGTGCGTGCACTTGACTTTCAAAGTCATTGTGCACACCTGAAAAAAGGGCTCCCATGAAAGCAGCTGTATAATTTGAACCCTGCCTGTAAAAGCATATATATCCAATATTATACATTACAGTGATGTCGGCCTGTCTTTAAGCCAATCTTATTTCTTGTGTTTTTACAAGGCACTGCTTTTGTCTCTCAACAGTAAAGTGAATAATCCTGACTGAACAGAGAAAGTGGAAACATGCAGATGAGTCTGTTTCTGCTCACTCTGATGGGTAAGTAGATCCACAGCAAACTGTGAAATAAGACCAGTCAAATTTCTGTTTAAGTCATCCTGATAGTGAGTGTACTGGATGACATTTTATGTTGTATTTTCCCTTCTTTTAGGTGAGTGCTGTTTCATCAAATGTCTCTTCTATGAGTATCACTATATCAAAATTTCTAAGACTTGGCATGAAGCCCGAGAGTACTGCAGGAAGGAACACACTGACCTGGCCACAGTGTCTGACAAGACAGACATGATGAGACTGCCCAACAGTGAAGGAGAAGCTTGGATTGGTCTGTACAACCCAAAGAAAGGCAACAGAAGTTGGCTCTGGTCTCTGCCTGGTGTGGAGTTCAATGACAATCAGACAAACTGGGGAGATGGAGAAGCAACTGGAGAAGGAAATGAAAACTGTGGGTTTATAAATAAGCTGTTTAAATGGGGAGATGACCCATGTAATGGAAAGATGTCTTATTTTCTTTGCTATAATGGTAAGAACAGCATTTCATGTTAATTCTGAATTCCAACTAATAAAACTCTATTTCATTTCCACATTAAGAAAATTAAAAGAACTTAGAGAGACTGAAGTGAAGATGTCAATGTCACATAGGTGTCATAGTAACATTTTAAGTTTCTGATACCGGAGATGACGTCATTCACTTCATGCATCTGTGACGTGAGTTTGTTTCTTTATGCCACAGAAAGTAATACATCGGAGAAATTTTATTTGATTGAAGAAGAAAAAACTTGGAGGGAAGCTCAGAGATACTGCAGAGAGAAACACACAGACCTGGTCAGTGGACGAGACCAGCTAGAAGATGAACAACTGGAGAAACTGGTGAACGGCTGTGAAAAAACCTTTATGTATATCGGCCTGTTCAGAGACCGCTGGAAATGGTCTGACGGGAACAGTTTTTCTTTCAGACACTGGGAGTTGATAAAGTACAATGTCATATTTTATTTATTTATTTAGTTTGTTTTTTTACTTTGCTAAATTGTTTTACTGTGTTCCCTAATACTTTGACTCTACAGCTCAGATTCACAGAGTGAAGACGATGGCGAACCTAAATGTGCTGCGACTTTCGAAGACAAATGGAAACGTTGTGACTGTACGGAACAAAAACATTTCTTCTGTTATGATGGTAAGATGTTTTAACGATACATGAAGATACATCACTCTATGTAGTGAAGTTTTGTTACCTTTTAAACATCAAACCTCTCGAGAGGAGGTCTGTTCGTAGCCTTGGCTGCAGATCTCTGATGCACCATCGTCCCCTAGCACAACCTGATGAGACCTGCCTCTCCTAGAAAAATCCTCCTCTTATACTTGTTACAATGCTTGTGTCTGCTGTATGTGTGCGCATTACATGCAAGTGTGTATTTTGCACGGCTGTGTGGTCGCTGTTCAGCTCCTGTGCACGCCAACCTGGTCCATCATCTGCAAGGGAAACACAGCCCTTCCTACACTCCTTAAACTCCTGTAACAATGGTCATCTTTTAGCTCCAGCATCCAATGCCAATATGCTATCTATGAGCCCATCCTGTCTCACACGATTAGCCTGTGAATCTTCATTTAATATGAGTCTGGTGTCAGTAATTTTCCACTGCTCTGAGCTGAAGCTAGTAAAAATGTATTAAACACACATTAAATCACACATTAAGCCTATGAACTAATATTAATCAATCATAAAATCAATGACTCACACATTAAATCATATGGACCAATGAGTATGTTGATTAATCATGTCAGAAATGGTTAAACATAATAAACTGTATACTAAACATATGAGCTAATGCTCAGGTTAGTCAAACATAGTAAAATACACACTAAACATATGTAATGATGAATATTTTGATAAATCATTTCAAGTTAGTAGAAATATATATAGTTGATGGAAGACTGGGCTGAAAATGATGAAGTTAGTACAAATATTTACAACAGTAGCTTAGGTAGAACAAGCTCCTATTATATTTTAGAGTAGATCTGTACATTTTTATTATATTTTTCAGTTATTAAAACAGTTGCATTAAATATTTTACTCAACCATCACACATACCTGGTCTGATCTGTGTTTTGCAGACTGTTAGCATTCTAAAGTATTCATTTCATTTCACACATATAAACATCTTTTGAATATGAAATTAAATGAATAAATTTATACAGTGTTAGTGTTTTTAATTTTTTTTGCATTCTTAGTAACAACTCCTCTTAAGCCCCATCCTCTTTTTTAGGTTTCTGTGCAAAAACGACATACCCAAAATGAATAGAGTATATCTCTGCA
>JBBBVT010006327.1:0-13125 GCA_037177035.1 Craterocephalus eyresii | reverse complement strand
AACTTCTGTACGACATTTCTGGCTCAACAGCCTCAACCCCGCATCCAAACCGCACACAATACACACCAAACGAACGCGAGAGAAGTAGTAGAAAAATATATCTTTTAATTACCAAAAGAAAACTCAAATAAAGCCAACGTAACCCTGAAATGAAACAAACCAACCAAACCAAAGCTAGCTCAAACAAATTTCAGACCCAGATACAAGAGGGCGAACCTTTTTATAAGAAGTGGAGACACTGGCCTGCTGTCTCCAATCCGTAATCACACAATTAGTTTTGCATTGGACACCCTATCCTCTTCCCTTCAGGAGTGTTCCCTGCCTTTATTGAGTCTGTGAGAGGGTTCCAAAGGAAGAAGAACACTCTGGGCTCTGGCTACGGCTGCTACCAGGAACAATTTTTCTGAACTTTGATGCAACGCTTATGTTGCCCAACAGACTTGCATAGCACTGCCCTTTTTCCACATCTGCATCATCTTGGCCCATTGCCATGGTGAAAACTTGACATCTTGGTAGTAACTGTCAGATGCCAACCCCAGAAACTCTTCAGCCCCCTCACCTCTAGAAAAACCAAAGGTCTTCCTTACCTTACCCACCACAGGCCTTACTGTATGCGGACCCTCTGAGTTGGATTTTCTGTCTATTAATCATGTACAGCAGATTCTTTGAAGCTGAATTATAAACTATAAAACATTGATAATTACAAGGACATGGTTCACTGTGCTAAGATAATTTAGTTTAATTTCAACCACCTGCGTTAGTCGTCCTAATTAGTGACAGTACGAATAAACACACGGCAGCTGCCTCAGGCAGCTTGTATTTCCTGCAGGGCTTTATAAAAGCCCAATATTTAGGAGAAATAATTTAAAAAACACCTGTGAAAGGACTGTGAATGTACAAAGAAAGTTAATTTAAAAGTTAAAATATAGAAACTACTTATTTAGTTTGTTCCTGAAAATAACAGTATTGCCATTCACATCATGTTTGGACAAACCTTTTTTTATGAAGCAAAATTAATTTGATAGCTCTGGTGAGTCGGATCTATGATTTTGTTTTGTATCTATTTTAAAATGTTTTTTTATGAATGAGAGTCATGATTGGTATCTAAAACCACCGTAATGTGCAGTATAACATATTCATTCCTGTCAAAATGACCTGGCATGTGCAACACGTAATGTAAATACAGGTTTTTAAAGCAAATTGGATTTTACACAAGCTTGTTGTGTAGCTCTTTGGTCAACTGTTGCTTTTAAATGTGTTATATATAAAACCCCTAACCAAGTGGCTCCAGGATTTTTACCACATTTGAAAACGTTGGGACATCAGTGATAACAGATGAAATGATGATAGCCAAAGTCGTTCCAAGGAACACAGACAGTGTACGAAATTGTGATTTCCTGAATGGTTCCCCAGAAAGAACCATGGTGCTGAGATCAGGAAACAGAAGCAGAGCTATGTGTAAAGGCAGAGAGAGTGGGGGATTTGTTTCTGAGGCTTTCAAATAGATTTACGGTATGTCTGTTTTGTCTAAACTTCAAAAGCAGATAGCTAAAGCTCATCCAGGCCGTTTTGTTTAAAAAGGGAAGAAAAAAAAAATAAAGCTCTTTTTTCCTACCTACTCATAAAATGAAATTGTACTTTGTGAGAAATATGAATCATCATCCTGATCATCCTCATCAATATGCTACATCAAATACTGCATGTAGATCCAGGAAGTCGATACTGACACTTTACTGCCCTCTGAAGAGAAACTATCTAGTACATGATATTGCTTTATAAGACAAAGAAGCCACAGTCTTTTCCCACTGTACCAAATGGCAGCCAGACAGTTGTGTTGCTCTTTGAGCTGCAACAGAAAGCTCGAACTATGTGACAGTAGGGCTGAAATGTCTCGTTTCACTTGTAGAATGGATCTATAAAAACGGCTGTACAGTAAATTGCCCATTAAAGACCAAAACAAAACTTTGTCTGATTATTCTCAGGTGAAATAATTCACTTCAAAATGAGCTGAATGAGCCAGAATCCTCATTAAACAGCAGCGATTTCAATAAATCTGCAGAAAATCCTCACATATGCGTCATTTGGAGCTTCATGTCAGCTGAGGATTGCAGAAAAAAAGGAGCACAGATGGTGAGCCACCTCCCCTCATCTATCACCCCTGTTTACTGGCTTGTTTAAATGAAATTTGTATGCAATCATAGCATACTTCTCTGAATTACTTTTCTTTTTGGATTACATGAGAGATCATTTAGGCTGACATTTCAGTTTTGGTTTGAAAAGTTTTAAGAGTCAGTTTTCAGAAGGAGAAGCAGAGCATCAGCTGCTGGATTGCTCTGAGAGATGATTTCATTTCTTTTTATTTGTAAGAAAACTACAGAAAGATAAAGTGCAATATGCAATAACAATATGGGGACAAAAGAGTGTTTACTAGTTTCAAGTTTCAATGAAAGAGATCTCAGTTTTGGAGACCAGAGGGTGTGGTTGTGTGGAGGTCCATGCACAATTTTCCTGAAAGACACTCCGTTTTCTGTCTTCTACTGTACTCTAGCTGTCATACTTTATCACCTGACACTCTTTCATTGTATTAACTGTTTGGTTATGTTACAGCACCTATTGGTTTACCTAGGTTTAAACATTAAAAGATTTTTTCCAACAACATCTTATGATTCAAAAATTTCTATAATCAGTCCTGCCTGGTGGTGAAGTCATCTATATTCCCAGTGGAGTAGATGGCTTAAAAGGAAAATAAATGTTTTACATAGTGAAACTTCTCCTCATGTCATCATTTGCTCAGTCACCACCATAATGTACTTCTTGTAACTACTTTTATCTGATTGCCTCTTTTGACAGAGAAAACAAAGTCACTGTTATGTTCCCCCTGCCCAGTGGGGGCAGCCCAGCACCAGTACCAGACCAACATGAGGTGAGACTGTCTGCAGAACGTCAAACCGATGAAGCCCTTTAAAAAAGGCCGTTCCACCGACCTGCGCTGATCAACTGGGGCTGCTGTCGCTGCTGTGCTTCACACCCTGATGCAAGGCTGCTTTTTACGGGCTTCAGCTCAACCTTAAGCATCATCTTAGCAAGAACTCTCCTGACTGAACAGCTCACTATGCAACTGGATATGGGACTTCTTATCCAACCTCTGTGTGTGTGAAATAGGGTGAGCACATCTCATCCACCGTCCATATCAACACCACTGCTCCCCAGGGGTGTGTGCTAAGCACACTGACACCCTTTATACTCATGACTGCACTGCCCTCCTCCCCTCTAACTACATCACGATCAAATCTGAAGATAACACAACATTGCTCAAACTCATAACAAACAATGTGACTGAATACAGGGAGGAAGTTAGACTTGTAGCTGGATGGTGCAAGGAACACAACCTGACCTTTTAAAGACCAAAGAACTGGGACGGCAGTGGTTCGGACACTGTGCATGAGATCATCTGTTTTGGAACGTAAAAAGAACTAAGAACTAAGTTCCTTCCCATGTAAATCATCAGAGCCACCAAATGGAAAGATCCTCCTCAGTTACTTTGTCTCATTTCTTGAAACAGATCAGATGTTCTCATCACTCTTTGCACTTTGTCCAAAATAGCCTGGATTGTTCAGAACAACACCATGGTGCATTTTAGAAAGCTCATCTCTCTCCCAGAGAGAAAAAAATGAAATTTCTCTCTCATACACACAGTCAGTTCCCCCAAAATGGATTGTCCCTTCGGCATTATGTCAGCACTGCAAGTCAGAACGTTGGGCCATTGAAATGTCCCGCTTACCCACCTCTCAGTTGTAGCCCATTTCTTCATTGACAATGGTTATTATACTCTTTTTTTTTTTTTTTGTCTAGCTAACAGAATTTAATTGTCTAAAAAAAAAAAAAGGAAAAAAAAGAGAACTGCAGTAGCTTCCAGGGTTGGGGTTTGTCATCACACATTAAACTCATACTACCATGGAAATTGTAATAATTTTTATTTTCACACATAAAGCAACTTCCATACATTTAAGTAAAAAGGAAAATGTAGCAGAATATGCTATCATGTAAATTATAAAGTAAACATAAAGTATAGCCTACACTGCTGTAAATAAAAGTGGCGTTTCCTGTAATAAAATACTTAGCTGGTCGCTGTTCTCGGCTCCCTCTCCTGGCCACCACGTTCATCATCCTGGCTTTCCACACGCTGCCACAGATTCTCGTTTGCATCACAATGAACATTGTGAAGTTTCTTCCCTGTGCAACGAGGGAAGAAACTGTGCATTTGGCAACCATCCTCTAAATTGAGATCTCCTGTTGCATTATCACATGCAGCATGCATTGCATGGAGCAGGGACACCTGACACCTGCTGCTCATAAACTCTCCACCTCCAAGCAGAGAGTAACTCCTCAATCAGAATCAGGAAAGGACCTTAGGGCAGTAGGAACACCAGTACCATCCTAGGATGAGCAATGAACCAGGCCCTGATGAATGGGCCACGGTGGAAGTTTACATTGTCCCACACAATAACATAGTTCAGTAGATGAGTCCCTGAGAAACCTCTCTCATTTTCAGAGATGAACTCAGCATAAAGGCGGTCCAAGAAGATGAGCTTCTGAAAATTGTACGGGTCAAGAGGATGTGAGCGGCCACACCACGGAATATTTGGGCAAAAGGGGAGGGGAAACTCATAATTGGCTAAACTTACTGAAATGTTACAGGAAACCCCTTCCCTAAGCTTTAGATATGTCAAGAGCCGAGAAAGTTCTTAAAACGATACTGGGCACTGCTGGAAGGATGGGGACAGGAAGGCAGTATTGAAACCAAATAAAAGCTTTATTAAAAATTCATAATAGAATAATAATATAATAAACACGCTAAACTGACAGCCATAGTTTTTACCTATTGTCACATGGTTTGGACTTTCCATGTAGCTATGCGAATATAATTTCAGTTTCAAAAAGAGCCAAACCTATAGAGAGAAACCCCTCCCAACGTTTTAGATATGTCAAGAGCCGAGAAAGAGAGAAACTGTAAGATATAAGATGTTTTAACGATTGCTGGTTCTTTGGAGCAGACCTCATTGATAAAAAGGAACCCAAGAAGATGTAACCCTACAGGTCAATAACAGCCAACAAGTTTATCTGCGGGTGCTCAGAGAGCCAATTGGCTTCAGTCTGCAAGTCACAGTAATGGTGGCCACGGCCACAACCAGTGGCAAATCTTAAAGCTTTATGAGCATTTTTATGTCCACCTGGCTCAAGAAAAGCCTTATACTGACTTTTGCCATTTTGTCATTGATGCACCTCCTATTAACGGCTAATACAGCATCCATCTTTCACCCTACCTGAATTGTTTGCACTCTCCATACAATAAAAACTGTCTGATCTTGACTCTTGCCCTGTCTTTTGGTCTCTGTCTTTTGTTTCCTTCTTTCGTCTAACAATGTCCTAACGTTTCTTTGCTTATCTCGCTAGCATGTGACACATGTACAGAGCAAAACTCAGAACTCATAGAAAGATTATAAAGTGGTTTCTCAGCCGCAGGACATGGAGTTTTCAGGTCAAAAAGTTAAGGAATGGGTCTTAAGATTCCCACCAATACTGCTGGGAACTGAAATGTGTCTCCAAGACAGGTCATCCACAACCTGGTGGGAAGGAGAAGGTTAAAAAGGTGCTGCAAGCATTTGTCTGAGATTTTGGGTCCAAATTTGCAACGCTGACATGATGGCATCAAACAGACGCTGCAGATTTTTGAGTTGAAGGATGTTCAGTTTGTACTGAGCGTATCAAGAAAATATCCACCACACCATGACACATCCAGCCTGAACCACTGACCCAGGGGGGGAAGTCTGTTTAATGCCATGTATGTAATTTGGTGGGAACTAGAGTGATGCCCTTTTAACAAGCGTTGGATTCACAAACTCTGTTGATTGTTCCATAGAAGTTGTGATCACATGAAAGCAGCCGTGGTTAGTTTATTGTGAGGGAAATTCAAGAACCTGCGAGGATCTCCTTCCTTTGCACGGGCTGCTGCTGCTGCCAGGGTTGCATCCAATGCTTTGTTGATGAGGGTCGTTGAAATTCAGTGTCTGTCAGAGGCTCTGCAGGCTGGGTTTCCGTAGAAACGATAGAGGGATGGTAGGAATCAAAGAATGCCAGACACTAGTGGTCACATTCCCATGTACTCAGAGGTCCATTCATTACTCCATTTAATGGGAAAAAACAGCAAAATAATGTCAGTGAACTGACCTTGCTTCTTAAACATTATTCTCCTTTCCTGTTTCCATCCAGGTTCTGAAGGAATAAAACTTCAGCCAGTGTTATTGATCAGTTACAAGATTACAAGTGTTTTTTATACCAGAATATCTGATCTTTAAAAATCGTTTAAGGGTAAATGACATTTTTTCTGTCAAGACAGACCAAAAGCCTTTGGGTGTGTATTGTGATATTTGTTAGATTACCCAAAAAGCAACAATCTGAGTTTCATTGAACTTTTTGAAGATGACATAAAAATAAGCATTGGCCTCATCCCCTGGATGACATATTAATAGTACGTTATTCTATTGCAGGTCTTGTTAAAGTTTCTAAAAAGACACTAAGAATGTGACTTGGCTCACAACATGCTTTATTTAATTCAATCAAAACCACAACCTTTTCTATGTCCATGCATCCATCCTTTACTCCTACTGTCACTTTCTGGATTTCAGGGTTTTTGAGGCAACAGAGGGAGAATCCAAGCTGCTAGAGGACAAACACCTATGTTTATTAGATACCTGAAACACCTTAATTGGCTTCTGTCATCAGGATAATTATTGCATCTATTCCTAAAACCGTTTTCTCTCCAAAGCTGCTCCTGTGATCAGCGCACCAAGGCGGACAGGATGGGCAGGGCATTTAAGAGAGCTGATTGGTCAGGAGGATGGCGCTTCCTACTCGCTGATTTCTTATCCAGAACTTAACTTTCTCCGGACCAGGTTAGCTGTTCAGTATCAGTTGTGGGGTGATATGTCTTGATTAGAAGTGAACCGTTTCGTAGGACAGAAAACCCTGGGTTAACCCTGAAGTCACCTGGATAAAAGAAAATCCTGGCTTCGTAGGACAGGTCCCTGGTCTTGGAAAGGGGTTGAAGACCCATCCAGGATGTACCGTTCCTCTTGCCTGGTAGCTACTGGGATAGGCCCCAGCCCCCTGTGACCCTGCATTGGAACGAATGGGTATAAAGCTACTAAACTCAGTCCTATGATTGCCACAATCCAGCAGGTTTTCCATGAAGAACTTGGTAGGATGTTAGTTCCATTTAGTTGAATTCAAATGTGTTGAAGCAGGAATACATTAAAAACCTGCTGCATTGTGGCTCTTGTGGGACCGAACTGATAAATCCCTGGTATAGATAACGGGTAGATGGATGTTGAAGAGTAAGCTCAACCACCCCGCAGGGAAAATAAAATGTAATTTTAACTGTGTTCAGTCATCACCAGCACTGGATGATGTTCAGGATGTAGACCTACTTCATGTTTCACTTCATTTATGAACCAGACCAAGTCATCCCCTCAACCAAAGTGTTTTTTATTGCCTCCACTTGCAACATATTTAATTCCTTTTAAAAACCAGATGAGCGTAGCACTTCACAACAACCCAGATATTTCTATTTATCTCAACTCATGGTGTGGAATAATTTGTCATGCCTCTTTATATGTCACTTACATCCATCCATCCATGAAGGATGCACCTGTCCATCAGTGGTTTTAGCTCTTACAGCAAGCCTCCTCTTTCTTCTCTATAAACAGGTGCATGGAAATTAACTGTAAACCTGCTTCACTTCTAATTTAGGACATTTTTAACTAATGTAATAAACTGTCTTAAAGAGTAGTTTTAATGTAGGACTGCAGTCATCCATTGGCCCTATTGCACCAAATGTTTATTGGGTGTAACTCGTACAAATAAAGCACTGGAGCCAAGTCATGACGGGTCCCTTTGTTGGTTTTCTTGGGCTTTCCACAAGCTGTTTATCAGTGCGAGTTTAAAAGTGTGTGATAGTTTGTTTGTTTAAGCAGTTCTGTAAAAGGCACTGAAAAGGATGAGCACCCAGCTATACTGGAACAAACTCATTCAAACTGCACCAGATTTCCATATAAGAATTAGCCACAAATAAATTAGATTAAAAAAAAATCCCCTCTCTTGAGCTTGACGAATGACATATTAAGTCACTTTAATATAAAGAAGCTTAGATTTTCAGGATGTTTCAAATGCAACATCAAATGTTCAGCCCCTTAAGGCAGCATCAGCAACTCTTCTATAATTGCAGATCTTGGGAAACCCTCACACCACATCATTATTCATGTATCTCGTCATGCAACACCAGGCTGTTTCAGTGACAAGTGTGAGTTGTTCCTGCTTAAAGTCCTCATCGCCTTATCATAAGCATGTTTATGCTCTGTAGTTGTTTAAAATTGTGGCATTTGCATTTTGAAAGCTGTGAAACCACAAATTGTTGACAAAGAAGCTATCTCAGGCACGGATGCTTCCTGCAGACACATGATATGAAAAGGGGAATGGTAAATCTTTGGTGTTAATGTACTGCTACTACTGCTGCAGAATCAGGTCTGTCTCCTTTACATTTAGATTGCAAAGCCCTTCTGGGTTAACAATCATTTCTAATCATAATGTCAAGAATGGACACTGCCTTTCAATCCTTGGTTTTATTTCATTACGAATGTGCATGTCAAGGCCATAGTTGCATCCTCTTACCACATAAATTGAAACCAAGCCCCAATTTTCAGCATCTTCACTTGAGACGTGTTTGACCCCATTGGTCAGTTCTCATGCAGGTCTAAAACAATCTGAAGACTAAGCAGCTTCTAGTGAAAATTTAAAAGAGCTGCAGATGAATTGTTATATTTAAAAAAAATTATACTCAACACCAACTTCCGTCTTGTCTGGCAGCTATTAAAGATTTTTAGGAAAAGTTGATTGAACAGATGAGTAACTGTTCTATAATGTATTTACTTTGATTCTGATTTGAACATCCATCAGTTTTTTCTAAGGCCATCTCATTTCCTACTGCAGTAAAATCTAATATTAAGTGGATTTTCTGTTTTATAAGCCTGAATTTACTCCATGAATGATTAACCTACTGGGCCTTTGTTTTTAAGATATTTTTTTATCATGTCATTATATGAATGAAATCAGTTTAACCAATACAGTACACTTAATGCTAGATAAGTTGGGACCCGGGTGTTAAAAAGGTTAAGAACTCATGGCCTAAAGCAAGTTGGTGAAATGTTAAATCAGCTCTGAGGAGTGAAAAGAGTCATATGTTGGATCTAAACACGTCTCATGGTTGAGGATGCACAAACATCAGGCGTCTTGTAGAGCAGTACTTTTCCAGCAGCTCCGTCTATCCTGGCATTTATTTTGCTTTCTTTAATTGTTAATAAAAATCTGTTCTTAGATTTCCTAAATTAATTGCTACTAGATGGACTTAAGAATCTAAGTGCTCTTGTTTCAGATGCATCAATGGTATGCAATCCTTAAAGAGTGCACATATTTTGATTCCATAGGATAGACTCGTATCAATCATGGTAAAAAACGATTTTAGTTTGCTCTTAATTTTACCTTTGTTCTTTTTTTAATGCATCCTTATTGAGTTATCATTGCTGCAGAGGTATGCAATCAATAAAAAGGGAGAAGAAAAAGGACAGAAACTAAAGGAACCATCACATCAATTACATCAGCAGTTTAGATGATTCATAGAAAAAGACCGCACTGGTGCTCAGCAGCATGAAGAAAACAAGACTAATGAATGAACAACGCCTTATGATATCCAACCAAGCAAGGAACACGGTGCAGAAAGAAAACGTATCTAAGTCCAGCAGAGAAAAAACTTTACAAGAGCAAAAACGGGGTTAGTCAGACTGATGGAAACCGTCCATAAGTCAGATCTGACATGTTAAGAGTGGTTCTGCTACACCCTCCTGTGAGCACACGAAAGCACAGGAACTTCAAGAAGAGGAAAAAAGTATGGAGGCGGCTTAAAATGATTCATGACAGAAAATATGAGAACATTCATCAAACAGTGGCAGTGAAGGCAGTGTGATGGTGTGGCCATGCATGGCTTCCAATGTCAGTGGGTCACTGTGTTTATTGAAGATGGGACAGAAGCAAATGCATGAGTTCTGCATGGAGACGCTCTCTGCTCAGATTCAGTCTAATGCAGCTAAGTTGATTAGACAGGTCTTCAGAGATGGGCAGCTACCCAACATACCCTGCCATGGAGGTATTGAAAAATGTCCGATATTTATTTATGGCTGACCAAATCACCTGATTTCCAACAGGTCTGAGCTTCAGTACACTTGCTTTAAATATAAAGGAATTGAAAAATATTCAATTAATCCCAAAAAAAGTAATCACCTTGCAGCCTTCAGGATGATGACCGGTGGCAGAAGTGATCTCCTCTACCTTCCTGTTTTGTCTTTGAGTTGAAGAAATCCCTTGCTTTTTTGTTCCCTTGCTGTGTTGTCGATTATGTGAAGAATCCATCATTTCCACCACCTTCTGCAGCATTCGGCTCCGCAGTTTTCTGCAGATGAAAACCCATGATCAGAAACCAGCTTCACAAAGCTGAACACACCATCACAAAGGATAAGAAATTTCCCTGAAGATGAACATAGCAGTATCAGATGAAGATGAAAATAGCAGTATCAGATGAAGATGAAAATAGCAGTATCAGATGATATCAGCTTTAAAGTTGAATATCGGATATTGTCACTTCCAACTCATAAAATGGATCTAATACGATGCAGGCATAAGGAAAACAAGTACGTTTAAAGTAGGATAGGATGTACATATATTACTTTTTTCTTGTTCATTAATATATGTATTTATGTATGTGTATGTATTTAAAGTTATCATAAATCCTGTCAGCCATTATAAGAAATTGTCTTATTATTGATTGTATTTGTTTATTATTTTAAGTAAATAAAAGACCTGCTTCATGAGACATGTCATGTGGCAGAATTATTGGTAAACAGTAAAAATGGTATCAGAAATTGAATAAAACCAGATACTTAGACATGGAAAAATAAAATGACAGACTCAAAAGGGTAAAATCTAATTATACTGGGAACAAAAAGACATCTGAACGGTTTCATATGATCTTACCCCTTAAGCTTGCCTTATCAGGTTATAGACTTCTTACCAAAAGAAATGGGATTTTCATTCTGAAAACGGCGCCACTGTCTTCACGTCATCATAAATATGGCTTTTCTGAATGCAAGAGCACATTCAGGCATGCAGATTTGTTCTCTAATCTCCTCCTTATTCATATGCATTTAAAAACCACAGTTTAACTGTCTTTGTCTTATTTACAAAACTTACTTTTCTGCTTCGCTCATTTTTACTGAAAAGAAAGGAAATACAAGTGTCCGCTAAGGAAGCCTGGATGAGACAGCCATTCAGAATATGACTACTATGGTTAACCCTCACTCATTTTATTACCCTACCATGTCTCTGCTGTGGTAACATGGGGCACATTAAGCAGCACTGACCCCATGGGGGCATCTGCAACGCTCACCACCTCCGGCATAACTTTGCTGTTAGACGTCACGAGTCATTGTGTGGGGACATTTTTGTGTTTCAGGACAAAGAGTGAAAGAGAAAAGAAAACAGTCCAGATGCCTGCTTTTTATAATGCAAGTGGAGGTCTGCTTTGTCCAAAGGCAATAGTTTTAAATGGCCACCTTTTAAAACACATCTTGTAATTTAGTTGACCATTTATCTGAGGTTGGACACACTGATGACTCACAAAAAGAAGCCATGTATTCATTTTCTTTGTTTGAACACTAGATTCTTAAACTTGAGACAATGCACTGCCTATAGGCTAGTGACTAACTGTTGAAAAGGGCTTTGGTTTTCAAGATTCTTCTACCGGAGGTAGAACCAAACCTAACAATGTTTTTCCCAATCTCTAAGGTCTCCCATATATGAATTGGATTCTTAGGTTTAAATATTTTACTGCAAACATTGTAAAATTGATACATATTGTTTTTCTATATGGAGACTCTTCAATTCACTGGTTACTTATAAATGAAGTTTTACAAAAAAAACTACTGAAAACCACAATGAGAACCTTTAGAAAAAGTTTCCTTTCACAAATGTTTCCATAAATTAAATTTTTTGATAATCCTATGGTATTGCTTGTACTTAAACATTTATTTGCCTAAAAGATCAGTTATCTACTCAAGTCCTTCAAGGAAGCAAAGTTTAATCACATGTGGAAAAATGAGAAAATCCCTAAGCCATATTACCATTATGACAACCATGCTTGAGACTTTATTCATGTTAATTGTAGTGTGCAGGTACCGGGATGGGATATGTTCAACCTCCAGAAGCTCTCAATCTTTAAGAACTAACTAACAACTAAGAGCAGCCCACTGGTCAAACTGGTGAACGTAATACTCACAAAAAGTTAGAAATTACACTTTGACATTCAATTAGCAGAAAATGTAAAAAGTTGATGCTACCCTGATGTCATATATCACACTTTTAAAGCCTGACCCAAAAAAAATAATTAGGGGAGGGTGTGGTAAAAAAAAATCTGAAGTCTTTACTTGGCCCTTAAACCAAATGTAAAAAATATTTAACAGAAATTTTTTTTATATATTATTATATATATTATATATTACGTTTATTACCGTGTTATATGTCATAGTTATTGTAGTGCAGATTGTATCCAGCAGGGGCAGAGGATGGGGATGGAAGGGTTTGAGCAAAGCTTTTACTGTACGATATAATGATGCAAAAGGTCTCAGAAGCAGGAGTTGTGTCTCTGCAGCGGGTCAAAGATGAACAGGATGTTGATAAACTAACAACCCGGAGAAACCTAGACACCTTTAAGAAAAACAATGCTCATCTCCCAGCTGCTCTTCCTTTCCTCCTCTCGTGTTACCTTCACACCTTTGTCGTCTTTTCCCCTCCTACAACGCTGAGGCCACGAGGTGTGCAGATGTGCCAGTTAATCAAGTTTCTTTGTCTGCAGGCAGCTCACCTACTGTCCAGAGGAGGTGGGTCCTCTGGACACACACACACACACACACACACACACACACACACACACACACACACACACACACACACACACACACACAC
>JBBBVT010005655.1:0-13173 GCA_037177035.1 Craterocephalus eyresii | reverse complement strand
CTCCTGACCAACTTGGGACTTGAACCCGCGGCCTTCTCACTGTGAGGCCGCAGTGCTAACCACTACACCACCGTGCAACCCTAATCTGATTATCATACATTCATATATACATTCATATATAAGCCAAATAATAAATAGCCAATGGAAGGAAACCAACAGACTGCATCAAATATAGTCTTTGATCAATCTCCTTCAGAGCTGCTTGGGGCGACGGTGGAAAGGAAAACTCCCTTTTAATAGGAAGGGAAAACCTCCAGCAGAACCCGGCTCCAGAGGCACCGGACGCCCGGTGAAATTTATAATTTCATCCAGGAGTTATGTCCGGATGATGCCGCTGTCAGGGAAATTCCCTCATCCGATCCCAGTGATGATCTAAGGGGAGGATTGGTGCTGCAGATCCTTCCAGGATACAAATACAGGATCTATCTCCCAAACAGAGCCTTCATCTGCCTTCGGTAAGTAGCTTCCACCCGGGCCCACAACTTCCAGGACAGAATAAAGATGCCCGTCCGTTAGCTAACGGAGCTAACGGAGCTCTAGTCTCCTGGCTTCACCTCTCCATCAGAGAAGCTGACGCACCTGAATTCTGTTAGCGTCTTGTTTAGCTTTTCATTTATACCAACACTCACTCAGCAGGTTGTTGTTGACCGTCAGCTGTTGCTGAACTCATTTACTTGTGGTATTGTATAGTCATCTAGTGACATACTTTACTACAACGCTGATGAGCACACAGTACAAACAGAGTGAATGATTTTGACATTTTTCAATACTCCTTGTTAAAAATCAACTTAAATTTATTTATGTAGCAAACAGCCACACTGGGACTAGTCATTCTGCCTCATAGCGAATGACGTAGGCTACATGATCCGAAAGAATTTCAGATGTGTAGTGTTGTGTATACCATTAATTTACGTCGCGGTCAGGGCCGCTGCCTTGCCATGTTTATGTCCATGCCTATTTAGCCCACCTACTTCAATTATAGGCTCATACAGCCAGCACACATAGGCTTCACACACAGGACCCATGTAACTGAAACCACATTAAACTCACAAAGTTCAAGTCCATGCTCTTTCAGTACCCACATTTAATCCTTGTGGGTCCCACATAGACATGCTGGCTGGATTATAACAAGCATACATACTTAAAGGGACTATACCCGATTTCACGTCTGGCTAGCTTAGTTAGCGATAGCGGCTATTTTTTTTTTAGCTTTTGTATGACGCTTTTTCTTCGCTTTTACCACATACTATACCATGTAGAAAACCATTTTTCTTAGAAAGATTAAAATAATATCAGGTATAGTTCCTTTAAAAGCATGATTTCCACCCTAACTAAATTAGCTGACTCAGTAAGTTAGTTATTAACTCACTGGTAATTACTTTGGCCGTTGTCTGATAAAATATTTGGTTTTGTTCTGGTTGCAGGTGATAATGGCTGGGAATGTGGCTATAGTAGCGAAGAACCTAAATCTGTCAATGGTAAGTCACATGAAGAAAAGACAGAAAACACTGAAATCAGAAAGTACTGAACAACTAATTATGCAGAATCTACCAGCTCAAATGACAGATGATACCACAATCTGAGAATATTAACTCACCAACCATGTTATTAGGTGGCTGTACAGTGTCAGTCTATATGAGAATTAGGACAATGTAAGAATGTGCTCTATACTGTAAAGGAATATCTGATACTTCTCACTTCCTTTATTTTTGAAATGTTGGTTGAGTTAACTCTCCTCCTAGATAAAAATGAGCTTTCACATCTGGTTGGTTTAGATGTTCCTTTGAGTGAAGGACTGACAATAAGCAGGGTTGCATGATTAAAGGTAAGGTAGGAGATGTTTTACAGAAACTTTTTTTTTCACAATATTAAACCCCTTCACACTCCAACTGCAGCCTAAAAAAATGCTCTAACACAAAAATAACCTATGGAATAGACAGGAAAAATAGACAGGTCAAATGACTTGATGGTAATATGTCAATCAAAATCAAGTGCTATTTGCCCTTACCACCTCGACATGATCCTGTGATCTGGAGGTGTGGCTTTGGGGGAAAGTCTGAAGACATTGGTTTGGACTTTTGAATTGTGTATTTTGAAATGTAGCTTGCCTGACACGTTTTACTAGGATGTCCTAACTACGGTGGCTGAGAAGTGCAAAACAAATTTACATATAAAAAACACATTAATAAATTAAAAAACAAGATAACATTTAAAAAAACAAATTAAAAATTTAGGAAACAAATATATATTTTCAGAAACAAATTTAAATTTTGGAAAACAAATTTACATTTTGAAAAGCAAATTTACGTTTTATAAAACAAAATGACATTTTATAAAACAAATTTACAATTTATAAAACAAATTTACAATTTATAAAACAAATTTACAATTGATAAAAACAAAAATTTTTTGGAAACACTTGTACAAATGTTGGAAAAAAATCACAAGTGTCAAAACACATTAACAAAGCTGGAAACAAATTAACAAAAAGACGATTTTTCACAGAAAGGTAATGTCCGAGACACCTGACGTGACGTCATCGTCCTCACCCACTCCTTAAAAGGCTACAAACAAAGCTGTAGGCTAGTCCAGTTTCACTTCGGAAGTTATTTTTGATGTAAAGATCTGCACCGAATGTGTTTTATATGAAGTTTTTGACAACACAACAATGTTTTACCCTGGTTATGGACCAGATTTCACCCAGTTTAGACCGTTTTGTTCTTTGTGCAGACGGTCTCTGGTACTTTTACTTAACATGGTTAGCGTGAAAGAGGAGTGTCTGCATAAACTGCTGCTTTCCTCCTTACACAAATAGGGTAAAGCTCTGCACCCCGCAATGATTAAAATTTTCTATGTAAAGCGCTTTGAGTGGTCTTATACACAGTGAGAAAAGCAATAACAAATAAACTCCTTGCAATCGTCATTCAACGTATGAAAAAGACATTTCCCCTCATTATTTGACACTGAAATAACAGGTAGGCTAGTTGCTGCCTGTCAAATAATGTTCACTTTATAACTACATTATCGTCGGAGTTTCTTCTCCCTGCTGTCAGATAACACTTATCACCTACAATAAAGCGCAGGTGGCCACAGTAACTGACAGACCGAAATATCAACACTTTGTTGTTGTTTTTTTTTTCCACATCACGTTGTTGTCTGAGTGACAACGCACCCTGTTTTCATACGGGAGTTTGCGGTTCGACTTCAGCCTGGGCTGTCAGAGTCAACCGTCACGTGCGGTGTGTAATGTGTTTTTAATACATTTAATGATGACATCGGCGAGTTTATTTGTTACTGCTTTTCATGCTGTCAAATGAGGTTTAACGGGATTAACGGGGTAAAACATTGTTGTGTTGTCAAAAACTTCAGATAAAACAGATTCGGTGCAGATCATCAAATATAACTTCTGAAATGAAACTGGACAAGCCTACAGCTTTGTTTGTAGCCTTTTAAAGAGTGGGTGAGGACGATGACGTCACGTCCGTTTTTTGGGACATTCCCTTTCTGTGAAAAATTGTCTTTTTGTTCACTTGTTTCCAGCTTTGTTCATGTGTTTTGCCACTTATGAATTTGTTTCAACAATTGTACAAGTGTTTCCTAAAAATTTAAATTTGTTTTATAAATTGTAAATTTGTTTTATAAATTGTAAATTTGTTTTATAAAATTTTATTTTGTTTTATAAAATGTAAATTTGTTTTATAAAATGTTATTTTGTTTTATAAAATGTAAAAAAAATTTAAAAATGTAAATTTTTTGAATTTGTTAATGTGTTTTTTATATGTAAATTTGTTTCGCACTTCTCAGCCACCGTACCTAACTACCTTTAAGTCCTGCTTCCACTAATTGGGACTATGTACAGGATGGCAGGCAATTATTTTTGTAATTCTAGAAAAAACTGGAGAAGGGTTCCATAATATCCGATCAGAGTTGTCCTACGTTTTTGGAACCCTTCTGTTGGCCCCACTTTCACCAAGAGGTCCGACTCAGGAACAATGCAGTGCTGTTTGGTTCAGTAAACCCTGATCCTGTTTCCACAGCAACTGTACCCTTACCTGGTCGCCCTAAGCCATGCAGATATGCCCCGTTTCCACTGAGCGGTACCGTTCGGGTCAGTACAGTTGGGTGTGCTAATTTGAGTGTGTCCATTATAGAAGCATCCCATAAAAGTGTACCTAACAATACCACTTTAGGGCCCCCTTCAGTTGTGGGTTTGGCTGAGCTACTGGCATCCCTCAATACAACGTAGTGACAGAAAAAAACAAACACTAACGACAGAAACAAAAACAAAACAACTCCCAAAGTAAGTGCGGAATAAATACCAGTCAATCCACACTGGAAAGTAAACAGTAAGAAATGGCTTCAAAGAACAGCAGGGTCTGACCGGCTGTGGAGATTCAATGTTTCCTCCCACAGTTGGTGATGACGTTGTGTAAAATGAGCTGGATGGAGCAAACCTCTTCATGCAAATGTGGCAGGACGAAGGAGAGCCCAGGCAGGGATCAATCCTACCAGCTCCTGGGGGAAAACTATGTGCACTGACCAGCCAGGGATAGCCAGTCAATGCAAATGGCTTTCACCCTGGAGGTTGAGGGATCGATCCTTGCCTGGCCCTCCTTAATCCTGGCATATTCTGGCGTTGTCGGTAAGATCCACATAGCACAAAGGGTGGGTCCATGGATTCCAAATAGGTGGTGTATGTGTATAGTGCTTTGATGTGCTTGTGAAATGAGGGGAAGAGATGTGGAGGTGATGGTATTGTCTACATGTGCCCTGGCTACTTGGTCACAGGGATATCTCTTTGGCTGACTGGTCACCGTGCACGGCTTTCACCCAGGAGGTTGAGGGATCAATCCCTGCATGGGACCTCTTCCGACCCGCCACACAATTCCTAAAAAACTGTAGACCCACTGCTTTTATAAGTAAGATTCCCACCGTGTATCCAGTATTCTGACTTTGATGAAGCCAAAGTTGAATTAACAAAATACATCTAGACTCTAAAATAGAAAAGGAAAAAATCATCTGCTCATGTGGATTAAAGCAACGATAAACCTTTGCCCAATCAAACTGTGTGGGAGGGTCGGATCGTAAGATTGGAACCCCAACAGAAGGGTCCCATGAGATCGTACACCTTCAAGTGGAGATTTAGGTAATCTTCCCAGCTTTTGCCTGTGGAAAACAGTGTGCATCGACCCATACCCCTTGCTGGAAAAGGCGATAATCTTACCGATTTGATCCCAAAGGGTGGGGCTGGACACAAGGTAATCTGTTGATTGGTCAAAATGGAATGGAACAAAAATGTACCATCTTTGTTGTTGTTTGAAGTTTTATGCCAAGAACATTATTGTTTTTCATGCCACATTCTTCTACTATAAACTCATCACTTTCCAGCTTATACCCAAGTGTTGATGGTTGCTGTGGAAACAAAACATCCCTGGTTGGACCACTTGGTGAAAATTGCTATAAGTTGAGCAGTTGGAGGAGCTGGTCAGATTTCACCAGACAAAGATGGACCAGCTGCAACTGGAACAGAGAAGTTAACCGGAGTGCTGGTGATAGCTTTTTATGCAGAATGTGAATCCAAATCACCATGAATTTCTTCATTTCTTGTCACTTTGAAAAGAAACTCTTGTTTTTCACAGCTGAGTGCCTGTCTGGGGCTGCAGATTGTGGCATGCGGTGCCTCCATCGTCAACGTAATCTGCAGTATGATCAAAATGTTGCAGGGGCGCTTTTACTGCTGGTATTTTGACAGTGACAGAGAAGTCTGTCAAAAAATTGCGGTGAGTAACAACAGTGTTGTCTTCAGAAGAAGAACAAGACAAATGAAAGCAGATGAGAGGAAGGTGTACCTGCCTGAATGGGTCTCAGCTCTTTTCTTATCTGCCATGACAGAACATCCATGACCACTTCTATGCTGGTGGTGTGTTGATCCAGGTGACTCTGCTGGCCATCTCTGTCACTCTTGCAGCCTATGCCTGCAAGGTGATCAACTGTTGTGGCCCTGCTCCTAAAATTGTAAGTATTTGCGGGTGCTGGATGATCTTCCTTCAGTCTATATAACAGATTTGTTTAATGATGTTTAATAATCTCATTGTGTACTAACGCCCTTTTTTTTATTATTCTCTACTCTTACAGCCAGTGATCAGCTTTCAAACCCTCCCAGCAAACAACGTGGAGACTCCCCAGTTGAGCGAACAAGAATGACATGCGGGAAGAAATAAATGCTGCAAAGCTCAACTTTTATCTCAGTATTTTTATATTAACATAAAGCTAATAACTTTGTATGGAAGCATAGTGCTGGTACTCAGTGAAATGTGGACCATATCGTATTATGATGTCATTGTCTTATTGTAAAAATATAAAAATGCTTCACTATAACAATGTGAACAATGTTGTATTATAAAGTGCTAGTTTATTGGTAGAAATGTGAAACTTTGCACAGTAAAAGTACTGTAAGATGTTTCATGCTTTTACAGCTAACACTAAATCTAACATTTTTACTGTAAAAGTATCACATTATAAGATTATATGTTTCATGTTTTTACAGTAAACTACCATGTTAGAACATGTTTCAGATATACAGTAAAAAATATCCTATTACAAGATGGGTTTTTTATGTTTTTACAAAAAACTAACACATTATAACAATTTGTTTCATATTTTTACAGTAAAAGAATCATTCATGTTTTTACAGTACATTACCGTGTTATAACATTGTGTTTTTTGTTCATACGACCCTTCTGAATTTAGTTCGTAGGATGGAATTTAGGAGAGTTCCTCCTAACAATTGGTGAGGGCCCTGGGCCCATTGAGAGGAACTTTTACCAATGAACTGTGGATAGAGCAGTCGCCTACTAAACAGTCGCCTCGCTTCATGTCAAAGCAAGTCACTGAACCTTACCTTGTCTCCCGCTGTGCCTATTTAGGGTATGAATGTGTGTGAATGCTTAGTTTCCAAGCACCAAGTATGTTTCAATATTGGTTCTGTATGAATGGGTATGAATGGGTGAATGAGATATGTAGTGTTGAGCGCTTTCAGTGGTCACTTGACTAGAAAAGCGCTATACCAGTAAAGTCTATTTACCATTTAACTGAAAGGATTCAAGCTAAGAGAAGGGAAGGAGTTGACCCCGTGTTATGCAGTGTTTCCGGACATTGTGATTGGCTGTCTTAGGTCTCTGACTGTAAATTCATTCATGACAGATATGGAAAGATTCAGTAGTGTTGCATGACCGACCCAGCTGGTTGGATCGCGTCGGACCGAGACATTTTCACTTTCATTGTGGTGAAAGGGGGACAAATTAATAATGAAATGATGCAATGACCTGCGATCTTATGTAGTGTAAATAAATAAAATAAAGTAAAAAGCCGTGTATGTTTTCTAGGCCAAATAAAAATAAAGTCAGCTTTCAACTGCATATTAAGTGTGTATTTGATAGCGGGCGGGATGTGATGAGTGGTTCAGTTGTGCGGTCCAGGCAGGATTATTTTACAGTTCAAGACCCGCGGGAGGGGAAAAAAAAAAAAAAAAAAACGATAAAAGGAAGAAAAAAACACGGCTGCACATCCTACTGCAGTAAGTGTGCAGCTGGAATAAATAGATTAAATTAATTGCAGCCCGCAAGTGCCTATAATTTTTTTAACATTTATTTTTTATTTAAAAAAATATCTGGTAGCCTACATTTAAACTGTGGGGTGATGCAGAGGGTGTTTAATTAATTAATTAATTAATTATTGTTTAATTAATAATTATGCATATCGGCTGATAGCAAATGCAACTGCACCGTATACAACTCATTTTCCCTGCAACTAAACAACGTACAGTGGTAACTATGTGATCTTCAGTGTTAGTTGTCATTTCTGTTCATCAGCGATGTGCAGATTGCTTTTTAAGTGTTCAGCATCATATTAATTCAGTTTTGTGAATTACTGCAGCACAGCCATCAGATGATTTCCTCTTTTTGTTTTCTCCTAGCGTGTGAGGAGTCCTCCTGACGACTCCTAACCATTTTTAGGTGTAGGAGCTAGTTTTAGCACTAAAAGGCTTTGTGAAATACTCTTACGCGAAACATTTAGGAGGTCTAAAGTTAGGACCGACATGCCAACTTTTTCTAGGGGTTACTTATAAATCTGCCGGTTCGGAGCTACTATTAGCACTAAGATTCTTTGTGAATACGGGCTGTGGAGTCTTTCCTAGTTGTTCCTGGTTCATAACACTTTTAATCCGATACACACTACCTCCAAGAGAGAATTTGGAGACACCGTCATGGAAGGAGGAAGCTGGGAGAAAACCATGAAGCTCCTTTTCATAGTTCACATGTATAATAGTCTATTTTTCAAATCTGTAAACAGTTTAGTTTTTTAATTCTGAAAGAGCTCAAGTCTGTTATTTAAAGCTTTCCAGACACCTAAGAATCCTTGCATTTCACAAACAGCTGCAACTTACTATATTTGTGAAAGCTACTGAAAGGCCACTCGAGATTTCCTGGATATTCCTGCTTATATTTTCTTGTTTAAGAAGTGAAACTGGAGCAAACTCTTTGGAAAGTATCCTGTCATGAGTAACTCCATTTTCCTCCTCCTCTTCCTTCTTATCCTCCTGCTATGTGACCGTTCAGCCTGTCTGACCTTTGACTCAGAAAGCAGAAGTTCCCTCCGACCCACCGATCCCGCCCCCTGCAGTGGATTGGATTCCCCGGCAGACCAGAGGCGGGATCCTCCCTCCCACATCCACTAAAACATTGCAAAACTCTCCATTTGGGGCATGGAAGCAGCAGCTGAAACAAAAAACTAATTTAAAAAAAGGGGAAGACTTGAGTTGAGGTTCCAGCGGATCTTGAGGACATGGCAGGTAAAGAAAAACTAAACAAAGATAAAGAACAAAGCTATGAATTTATGAAAAGTTTAAGTTTAAAAGGTGATACGATCTGAAGGATTTGT
Organism: Craterocephalus eyresii; assembly: GCA_037177035.1. Classification (NCBI taxonomy): domain Eukaryota; kingdom Metazoa; phylum Chordata; class Actinopteri; order Atheriniformes; family Atherinidae; genus Craterocephalus; species Craterocephalus eyresii. Next base: position 4,233 of record JBBBVT010005655.1, on the reverse strand, counting down.
GCTGTTTGCTGGGAGTGATGAAATCCAGATGTTTTCTCTGGTTTCCGCTTCTCTGACTTCTCTTCCTGTAGCCACGTTATTTTGCTCAGTAATCATATTAATAGGAGAAGAAATTATTTCAGGACGTTGCATCTGTGTCAAATAACATGTAACAGGCTGCTACTATAATATAAACCTGCATTTAAAGACATTAAACACACTGTTGGCTGCATAAATGTGGGACGGGACTGCAGACCTGTATTATTATGCATGATCAGAAGAAAGCTATGAATGCACACACAGAAATGCACACACAAAAGAAGTTTTGACTTAGAAAAAGTATATTGTGCATCACAGATTCCAATGTGTTGTTGGATAATGATCAACTAGGCATTAATATCCACTGGTTAAAGTTAAGATGAACACATTTTATTTAAGGGGATGCCATGAAACTTTTGGCGAGCCACACCTGTTACTTTAAAAAGAGGTATGTTGGATTGATTGATGATGGGTCAAAAACTGTATACTGACCCCTGAGGCCAGTTACAAAGTTACAAGGTATATAAATATAATATAAATATAAATATCGATTTGTTGATCCTTGGAGATTCCTGCATCCATCAGTGATGCAATATTCTGTTTTCTCACATTGACATTGTACATTTTAACTTAGAAAAAGATTATTAAGATTATTTCCTAATAGACCAAAAGCTTATCCCAATGATCGCCTCCACTCAGTATCTACCTATAACGGTGTCAGATCATGCAACAGTCATTTTGGATCTCCATTTTGATACAAAGCCTAAACAAATCAGACATTGGAAGCTAAACCCCCTTCTTTCAGATTCCAGTTTCTGTAAATACTTCTCTGAATCGATCACAGAACTCAATCTTCTCTGAACAACAGAAGCTTAACATTTGATTCTCTATGCCCAGGGGTTGGTATGAGCACAGTGACAAAGCTGGGCGCCTTCTGGCCCATCAACTGAAGGCTAAGACTACATTACGCCAAATCACTAAAATTCCACATGAACCAGATTTACCAGCTACTGTTCCAAACAAAATAAATATTGCATTCAAATCCTTTTTCTCTGAGTTGTATCTGTCTGAAGTCCTTACAGATGAAACTCAGCTGGCAAATTTCTTAAAAATAAAAATAAAAACTAACTAATACTCATTCTCATGTTTTTAGGAATAATTATGAAAATTACTTATGCACTACCTCCCTCTGGCATCCCTATTGGGAGTCAGTCTGATATTTTCGTTTTCGTTGGGGTTTTTTGTACATATATCAATGACTGTGCAATCACCTGTAACATTAATATGTTATGTTTTTATACAATTATGTACAATACTGAAGCATCTTTACATGCCATTTTTTGATTTGGAGGCTAGTAGGTAAAGAGAGGGAGGGATGGAGGGCGTAAATGATGGAATGATTAATTTACAATGCTTAAAGTATTTTAAAAAATTATGTATCCACTGCTGGTTCTAGCTATCTGACTTGCACTTTTGTAAATAAAGTTTTTAAAAAAGAATAACGTGGTATATCCCTTTGAAAACACTCCTTTAGGATTAAAATGAGATTAAAAAAGGATACAAGAGATAAATAAATAAAATGTAGATTAAGGAAGTTATATAGTGTCTTTGATGTTGAAGACATAAATTATCAGTCTGGAATTGAAAAGAGGACAGGTGAAGGGCCTAGAATGTATTGAATTATTGAGGCTGGTGCAGAATTTAACTGGAAATTAGGGAAGTTGCTGTAGAGGGGATAAGGTGACGTTTTTACTAACAAGACTTCAGAAGATGAAAGATTCTGTAGGACATCCAGACCATTATGTCCTCAAGACATATTTTGATAAATAGTTTTATGAGAGTTAATAGATCAATACAACCACCAGTCCTTGTCATAGGAATGGAAATGTCAGAAAAGTTTTTTAATTTGATCTCCAGCATGTGGGGAGCAAATACAGAGCCCTGTGGTGCTCCAACATGTACTGTGTGTGAAAGAGCTTATCAGATGAATATGACATAAAATACTGATAATTCTAATCAGTTCTCTAAACACAGACTATAACTCTATCAACAGATCATTTCTTTGAATGGTCTGAGAATTTGTCCACTACAAACTCTCATTTAGCTGTTATTGAAATGATCTGGAACAGTTCCAGATGCAAGTCTGTCTGTTTGCTAGCAAGTCCAGCTTAACATGTTTAAATTAGTGCTGTCAGTCGATTTAAAATTTTATCAATCGCACGAGGGTTAAAGTCAACTCACGATTTGCATATTAATCGCATTTTTAAAAAAACATTATTTTTATCTATTTTATTTCATTATATCTTTTAACAGGATATTTGTCATGATCTGATGCTCATGTAAGCTGTAAGGAAGTCGATATAGATTGGAAATAAGATAATAAATTGTGATTTGTGTGGTTTTTTGATGTAGCCGTCTCTATGTGAGGTATACTGTGAGAGTTATGATTTCAGAGCTACCTTGAATGCATTGCAGTGCAACAGAGCATTCTGTCTGACAAGGCAAGTTTAAGTTTCCTTTCTTTTCTCAGGATCACAACTCACCACACACGGAACCCTAATCTAGCAAGCACACCTGAACAAGTATGGAACAAACATGTGTAACATGCTTGTTGTGTTGTGTCTGGTCTGACTAGATCCGGTGTGGTGTTGTAGTTTTCAAACTTGATGAGTTGTTTGCAAAATCATGAAGAAAAACTATAAAGGGCTGGCCCAAATATAATGAACGTTAATCTCGTGATTTTAAAAAATCACACCTTTAAAATAGATTTCAGTTAATGCCATTAATAATGCGTTTAACTGACAGCACTACTTTAAATATTTCCTTTTGGAAGTGGAAGCTAACAGATAGCTGTTCAATGTGGTTGGCTGTGCTTCTTGCAGATGAGGAGGCCATCAGCCCAGCCCAGAACCCCTTGGTTGCAGTCACATTTCAGAGAAATACCAAGAGGACAGAAAAGTACCTGGAAGCTGAACCAAAAGCTCTTGGGGTATGCTGCATCTGTGTACATGCTTAAACATTTGCTTTGCCGCTTATGTTGCTATTTTCATCTAAATAATTCTCTCTGTGTCTTTTAGATAACTCAGATTGGCCTGACTGGGTACATGATCATTGGTGTTGCCATATTTCAGGCTCAAGGCCTGGGTGAGCTGTCTACTGACATTCCTTTCTTCATTGCATCACTGCTGGTAAGCGCTTAAAAATGAAACTATACAGTTGTACTGGATCAAAAACTACAAAATGATAAAGCCACCATTACCTACTGATACATTTGTATTATACCATGGTCAGTGAGAATTCTAATGCAAACTTTGGTGCATTATCTCTGCAAGTACGGCAAGTTAAAGGTGTTCTTCTATCTTCTATAATACCTTTAAATGACTGTTTTGTTACTCTGTTAAGGGCGTCAATATATCAACACATTATTCAACTGGCTTTTGACGGGTGAATTGCATTGCAGCATGGAACGCATCATTATGACCATAAAATGCACGAGTCTTCATTATTTAATACTTATTTATTGTTTGCTTTGACCCTAGATTTGACCACTTTAGTTCACTTTAGCTTTCAGCCAGAAACCAACATCTTCATCAGGTGGTACCCAACCTTCACTGAGTGTTCTGACGCGTAATCACAATACTCTAGGTCAGGAGTTTTCAAAGCCTCATTGATTTGAGTCTGTGGTGTTGGAACAGGGAAACATTGAAAACCTGCGGGATTGTGACCCTTGAAGACTACAGTTGTACACCCCTGATCTAGCTGCTGTGTTGGCAATGGTTGCCAGGTCATTCCAAATCTAACGCCAAGATCATTTTGTCTCCTCTCCCATCATTTGAGCAATATTTTTTAGCTTTCCTTGTTTGGGCTCAGAATGACACCACTACCATAATATTTTGCAAGGCTGGCAACCTACTTCCACAGAGTACAGCCATACCTAACTACCTTTGTTGGTACATTCATGTACCTCCTCTATGCTCTCCTCTCATGGCACAGTCAGCTCAACTAAAATATTTGAACATCTGACCACAAAACAGAATAAGAGAGGTATCTGAACCTCTTCTAGGAAACTGCAGACTCCGAACTTTGCTCTGTTTGGAAAGGGCTTAGTTTCTTCTTAGTTTCCCTGTCATACTCTTTATCAAATCAAATCAAATCAAACTTTATTTATATAGCACCTTTCATGTACAAAAAAAAAGCATCTCAAAGTGCTTAACA
>JBBBVT010005530.1:0-13182 GCA_037177035.1 Craterocephalus eyresii | reverse complement strand
TTATTATTACTATTATTATTATTATTATTATTATTATTTTATTGTTATTATTATTATTATTATTATTGTTATTATTATTATTATTTTAATAATAAGGAAACTAAAATAATTAAAATAATAATAATAAATAATAATAATTTTTATTTAGAGCAGCATGAATATTTATATATGCACATTCATAACCAAACTTTTCCATGTGATAAAGAGGAAAAGAAAAGGATTCAGCCACATTTTTAATAAACTATTCATATCATAGAAATATGAAAAGCATATTAAATCAATGGTTTTGAATAGAATATAAAAATACATCAAATGAATAAAATATGATTAATAAATGAAAAAGCATCACTGTTTATATTTATGGAAGTAAATTATTGTATGCATAAAACATGTAGCGCTGGTTCTTAATAATTACATGAAAGGGTTAAAAGTATCTTAACCTTAAATAACTTTAAATCAGAGTGAGTTCAGTCACACAGAAACAGCAGCAGCTGGTAACTTTCATTGGTATTCAGCCTCAGCGGCATGAGAGGCTGCATAACAGAGTCCAGTCAGGACAGCAGCGTCTCTCTTTATCCTCCGAACTCTCCAGTTCACAGAGCTGCTCCTGTTTCCCTCCTCTGCCTCTCCGAGCGGAGCTTCATCTGTCCCAGCACCAGTGAGCATTTTACCCCTGACCTCATCCTGCAGCTGATAAAAGCTTCGGCCCGTCGGGACAAGTAGCCTAATGTATTCGCTTTCCACATTCCAGACCCTGATCCTGAATGGAAATCGGGGTCAGTGTAAACACATCGTACATATTATGTAAAATGTAACATCATCACAATGGTCTGCACGCCTGAGCGAGCGCTGAGCCGGCCGGGATGATGCCAGAAAAACGAGATTACACCCAAACACGGACACTGCACAGCAGCCCAAACACACCAAATCCAATCATCTGCAGAAATGAGATTTAACTCGATTCCTTTTCATTCAGGAGGAAATCTAACAGTTTGGCTTCTTCACAGATGTTTCTGTTTATCTTAGTAGATTCACTCAGATCCTTCTAGAAAGACTTGTTGCATATTTGTTTAGTTTGGTTAAATACAAGCAGCTGTGTGGAAAGCAGCTTCACAGCTCGTTTCTGAGCCACACTTTTTTTTTGCAGAGACAGAGAGAATGGTTTTAGGTCGATTTCCTTCTTAAAAACATCCGTGTTTGGAAAGTTATCCTCACAGCGACTCAGATCAGCACATCTTCCAGTTTTACTGGGTCGGTGTGCAGACTGCTGCCGGCAAAAAGGCTCATTCCACACACCAGATATGTCATAAATTACAATAAATGCAGAAAATATTCATAAATATTTGGAGTTTCCAACTGGTCTCAGCTTTTTTATATAACGATTATAAATAATCAAGCTCGTCCTCTGCATGAATTATCAGTTTGTATGTTTTATTGGTTAGAATTTTATCATCTGCTTTAAGATAAAGCAGCGAACTGGTGGAAATGGAAGTCTCTGGTGAGACATTACTGCGTGACGACAAGACATAGAAACGACTCCAGAAACTTAAATTGATTCCACATTTCTGCTCAGATCTGGTTGCAATAAACTTTACATGTAAACAGCGGAGAAAAGATCCAGGTCAGAAACGTTCCTCCACGTTCAGCTTTAACACTCATGTTTCTGGATTTTACTTTAGTTTTAGGATTTATTCCATCTATTCATGTATTTTTGAGCCCAGTTTGGGAACACAGAGCTGCTTTCAGGGGACTGGTGGAGAAAATTGTACGTTTTTCACAATTTTTTACAACATGAAACACTTGTTAATGTCTCTGTTAATGTACTTGAACATGTGTAGCCAACATGGCTGGCTCTGTGTTACACTGTTGAAAACCTTTCAATATACAATATGTTAGGAAAAAAATAAATGAATATTACTGACAACTGTTGTTCTGGTGAATTCAATAACATTTGCCTCCTGTTATGAGTGTAATTCATATAATACATCTAGAAACTACATTAAAATTTTACATGTAAAACCATTTGAAAAAAATATTTTTTTAATTAACTTCAACTCAAAGTAGGTTTTCAAAAAACTAACCCAAATTAGATCAGATATTAAATGAGATAAAAGCAAAAAGTAAAATAAAATTTAAAAAAAGAATTAGTCAATTAAAAATAATAAAAAATATAACTAAAAATAAAATAGTGGCATTAGTTATAAATTAGATTTAAAATGTATTGTACAATTAAATTAATTTTAAAATTGAATATAACTAAATCAAATCAAAACTGAATTGAAAAAGTCAATGAAAAAGAATTTGAAAAATTATTTAAAACAAAACTTTCAAAAGTGAAATAAAATAAAATAAAAGAACAGTAAATTTAAAACTACATTAAAACTAAATTATTTAAAAGAAATTGACATTGGATTAAAAATAAAATTAGACAAAAGTAAATCAGCAATTAAATAAAAAAACTAAAGCAGATTTAAAATGACAAAAAATGTGACTAAAAATAAAATAAAACAAAAGAACGAATCAATTTGTTGATATAAATTAAATAAAAGAATTGAGTTAAAATTTTGCGCTTGGCTATGAGAACTTGTCATTCTGAATATGATCACCCACACACACACAGTTTATATGACTAGTTTAGTTTTACCTCGCAGGTTTCCGTCTAATGATCCAGGATTTTGTTGTGTAGAATAAAACTTTTTCTCCGACCTACAGAGACTTCATCAGAAGCGTCGGCTCAGTTTGCTTCATGGCATCTCTGTTTAAGGGTCGTCTGCTGCCTGCTTTCTGTCCGTTCCTCAATACGAATGAGCTAAAAGAAGAAACTCAAACCTTTCATTTCTACTTCAGTTTATCTCTTTGCCCTCTTTATGTATAATTTAACTATTTTATTTGAATAATTAGCCTTCAATTCCATCTTTGCCATTGAATCCTCTTTCCTCTGAGTCAAACATCCACAACTCAACATGCATTCAGCAGAAACCCCCCTCCACACACACACTTCTAATTTCACTAACTCACTTCTCACTGAGCTCGTTTTCTCCGTGCTCTGACAAACTCTCCTCTGAGATGAATTAAAAAGCTCTGCAGGAGCATCTGGCATCTGAAATAACCCGAGTCCTGCTCTCGGCCCGGCCCTGCATGATGCTGACAGAAGAAGCAGATTTACTCTCATGTGGACCAGCGCAGAAGCTCAGAAACTGTCGAACATAAACACTGTGACGGTCTGGAAATTTCTCGGATTTCCTCCTCATGAAGACTCAAACGCATCGGCAGTGATGCGTCTCGCCGTGTCCTGACCTACATGCCGTTTCCATGCCCTGAATCTGGGCCTTGAACGTCTCGGCAGCGCCCCAACCTCCACCGTTTCCTAACAACTGCCTCTGTCACTGCTGCTGGTTTCATGCTCCTGTCTCTGTTCTACAACCCAGAAGTTACTGGAACAGGATGCTGCTGCAGAATAAAATCCTAAACGTGTCTTATGAACACGAAGATGTGAACGTCTGAGCATGAACCTCTTCTTCAGAGGAAGCTGGAAGCAGCCCTGATTGGCTACAGATGCGATTAAATCATCAGCGTAGTTCTTACCAGAGCCACAACTCGCTCGTTCATTTCCACTGTAGGAGAAAAAAGCTGGCAGAGCCCTGAGCGGGGAGGCCCTGCTCCTCCGGAGACACGACTAACCTACATTTTTACATCCTACCGTACCAACACAAGCAGATGAAATATGGAGGAGAGTCCACCAGGCAGAAAGAGGAGGAGTCTGGCTCTTTAAAATCTGATCTGATCTCTACTCTGCTTCATTTTTACAAACCAAATAAACTGACATTTATCAGAGGCTTTCCTTTCATCCTGCTCATTCACAAACTGACAGCTAACTATACTCTACATCTGACTGCTAGAAAATAACTTTTTATGACTTATTGTAGACATTTATCACTGACAAGGTGCCAATAACACAGTTTGCTTTTCCTTTTAGTGACATTTATTTGTGAGAAAAGCAGCCAGAAGGAGGTGGGAAATGTCACCGTGCAGATGTGGACGGAGAATTATTCACGAAAGAGACAAAAAGCTTCCCACGCTGACATTTAATGATCGGACAGAACGACGTTATACTGATGATCACACATCTCCAGCTCAGATATTACATAAAAATAATAATAATTAATCTGTTCAGGGCATAACACTCTACCTATGAAATCAATGCACTCCAAATATGCTAAGAATTTCCATATTTCTGCTTTTTTCTGTAAAACCTCAAGGTTTATTAACACAGCTGCTTCCCAGTAAAGATGTTCTCGCCCACTTATTTCTGTGTTTTGGTTATTAAGCAGCTGATCACACCAGAAGCTCTGACTAAAGAGGCAGCTTGGATCCTGCACAGCTAGTAAAACCTCAGACTGACGGAGCAGCTCGCCCACGTTTGCACAGATATAAACACACATTTAGCCGAAAACGCCACAATGCTGTTTTCTAACATCCCAGACAAACCACGCCACACATCACACAGAAAATGTGAAAAAACACCAAGGAGACCAGAGAGTTGTGCAGATAGTTTGGGCCGATTCAGTTACTGCACTGGTTAATAATGTGGGCCAGATGTGTGCCAGATGTGGGGCGCTGGCCTGCATGTGGATGGATTTTTTGGGCCAGAGGTGGTCCTGATATGAAACGTCTTCCTTCTGGGTCACATTCGGTCCACAACACAAAGATCTAGCTCAGCTTCCTCTTCATGAGAGGCAGCATGAGATCCATGCAGACCAGAAGATGCTAGCTCGCACTAGTAGCAGCAATGCTAACATGTAGCATAGCAACATGCTAACACATAGCATAGCACATAGCACATCCATCTCAGGGACAGAAACACTTAAATCATGTCTTACTTTTGCTCTATGAGACTGGATCCTCCTGACTCTGAGCATTGACATCATCATCATCAACATCATCATCATCACCATCATCATCATCATGGGCCGATGGCGGGAAAGTCAAACTTCTGCATTTGACTCATCTCTGCAGGAACAACTAGAACTAATGAACACAGAACATCTCCTACTTAAAGCGCCCGGGATCCATGAATATATTCTAAGCAATATATTCTAAGCAATGAATAAATTCTCAGCTCCTACTCAGACGTTCCTTTCCTCCTCGTTCTAGATGAATGTGACGTAACGTGTTTCTCTGTCAGAGCAGAGAACGTTTCCACGTTCTGCCGGGTTCCAGGTTTACTCTGACACAGTAACAGTTCCTGCAGAGACACGATTATTCACCCAGCTACTGTAGATGTGGAGATGCACCTCGCTTATTATGGGATGTCATTTCAGACAGGAAGTAGAGAACTAGGCCTCACAGAGAGGAGGTTGAAGTATTTAACCCATAAAAAATGCATCTCTTGACTGAATTAGATGTTTTTCTTGAACTTCTTGAGTACAAAGCAGAGTCTTTATGGAGAGTAACTCAAACTCTCCCCTCATTCTTACATGTAAACCTATAAAAGCCTAGTTTTGGCCCCTGGCATCTAACAGGCTGATGTGTGAACCTGCATCTACACATCCTGCATCTTCTTCACCGAACATTCGGTTTGTTTGATCGACCAGCAGAGGTGCAGCAGCCTGCAGGAGCGGCAGCACGGCGTGCATCAGGAATGCTGGTAAAAACCAACACAACAGCTGGATTCTGCTGCTCGGTATGTGTGTGTGTTTGTGTGTGTGTGTGTGCTGGACAAACACCTGCTATGAGACTTTGGCCTAGTTTACACCACAACGCTGAGCGAGCAAGACGCAGCGTTTGTGTCGGGATCTGGCCTCTCTGCAGACGACATGCAGCGTCAGCTTTTCAGAACGGATCCGGAGTTTTCTGGCAGCGCGGTGTGGAGCGGAGTCGTATAAACCCGAGGTAGAAGCTTTCAACTCTGCAGCAACGTGAATAAACAACAACAACATGGCCGATCTACGTGTTTATCTAGTGCTGCTCCATCTTTTTAAGTTATTTTGTCCCAGAAAACAAAACTTACTGATTGATACTACGGTTACATGATGTTTTTTAATTCGAAATTAAAAAATTAAGGACTGAATCACTGGAAATTAAAATCTCCCCCTTCAGGTTTACAAGGAAATATTAATTCTGAATAAAGGTTTACATGGAAAACACGTTTTTTAATTCCACTCTGATTGGTTGGATGGTTGAAGTGACGTACTGTACGTACGTCTACCGGAAGTTAAAGGATAAGTTCGTTTTTTTCAACCTGGCTCTATTTTCTAGCATGAAATACGATCATTTACTCACCCAGACAGGCCATGTGATGCGGCCTGGAAGTGACGTAATCGAACTCCATATTCCAAATTAATGGCTGTAAATAACGACGGATCGCCACGAAAAGCAACCCCGAGCCGCATGGAGCTCACAGAGGGATTCAGAACAACACATTGGTGAAATGAAGGAGTTTTGTGGCAGAAATTACCTTATTTAGAGGCTGCGTGAGCTGGTCCAATTCACTCCCATTATATTGGATGTACGCTGATCGCGTTTTGATCTTAATATCTCCAGAAGGAGTTCAGGTTACACCAAAACTGTCTGGGTGAGTAAATGATCGTATTTCATGCTAAACAATAGCTCCAGGTTAAATAAAAAACACCGAACTTCTCCTTTAAAGGCTCCCCTCCCCGCTTCGTTTCTTTCCATCAACAAGAGAAAACGTGGTAATAAAAAGCATTTTAGGCTCGATGTGGATTCTAGCTATGAAGCAGCAGCTAGCCGCTAGCATGCTACGTCACCTTCACCTGAACAGAGTCGCTTTGAGCCCGTTTGCTTCGTACCGGAAGCGCTGTTTATGGTCGTCATGGCGACAGGACGAGGGAAGGAGCATGCTCAGAAGGAGCAGGATGAACTTAAAGCGGAATGAAGGTTTCCATGATAGAGGATGAGAGAGGAATTATCTGATTCAGGATTAAAGTGGAATAAAGCAGCCTCTTTATTCAGAATTAACATTTAATCAGGAATTAATGCTCATTTTTCTCCTGTTTAAAGCAGAATTAACTTAAATTCTGAATTAAAGAGGAATTAAAACTCTCGTGTAAACATGGCCATTCAGCAGGAATGTCGTCAGCAGAGATGTTATCACTGCGACTTAGTTTTCACTGCCACCTACAGGCCTGGCATGGTACTACATCACTGCAACTCATTTTGCAGAGTTATATAGAAGCTTCTTTTTTTTTTGTCCCCCAAAGGGCGTAAAAATGCAGATTTGGTCGCAGCGTTGTTGTGGAAACCAGGCCTTTCTCTAAGCAGAATCATTCCTCTCCGCTCCAACTCAACCTTGATTTTAACCCGACCTCAGAGATGCAGAAGCGTTCCCAACTCTCCGGTTTCCCTGTTAGCTTCCCGGAACATTCCCGGCTTTCTGCCTTTCACACCAACACCAGCAGAAAAAGAGTTGTTTCCTCACCTGCGACTCGAACCACAGCCCTCTCCGCTGGATCCAGCACCGAGTCCTGGCTCTTCCTCTTCCTCCGCTCATGCTTGGACAGGTTCCACGGTAACGTGTCTCCGGGCGGTCCGACGAGCCCCGACGTACACGGGGACAGCGACCCTCCGGAGCGCTCGCTGCGGAAGGACGGCTCGCTGACGCAGGAGCGCTCGCTTAGGGTGTCATCATCCGACGACTCCATCTCACCTCAGGGCTGCAGGAGAGAGGGAAGGGGGCGAAGGAAGGGAAGAGAGTGGAAGAAAGGAGGTCAGAAAAGAGACGATGGAGCTTTAGACAAAGATGAGATGCTGTATAATTCATCGCTGCGATCACAGAGTCATGAATGATGCAAGCAGAGATGTACCAACAGCACTGAGGAAGAGGAGGAGGAAGAGTGAACATCTGGGTTAAACTAATCATGGCGTCTAGACCGGAGTTAGAGTTCTGAGGAGGATGAAGAACTCGGAAATATTTCAATGAAGTTTCATCACAGAAACAAAGAAATTAATGGAGAATTTCTGTTTGGAGCCTCTAAACTGAGACTTGAGTGATTTCTGAAGTTCGTTTCTTTGTGATCAGCATCAAACTGAACTGATGGGAAAAGATCAGAATCAAAATAAAAGTTTTCTTTTCATTACAGAAAGTTTAAACCGGAGATGATTCATGTTTTATCTCATCGTTTTATGAAGTTACCAGTTAACTTTGGGTCAGGGTCAGGCCCGCCCCCCCACACCTCTGATCACCTGGGGAGTCTTCTAACCAAGCAGCAACCTCCGGGTTAGAAACATAAAGCCTATGCGGAGGTACAAAAACTGCAGTTCCCCCGTCCTCCACTAGGTGCTGCTGCAAAACAGAGCAATTCCCCAAAGAGTCCCATGTTAAAAAGAGCAACTTCCCAGCAGAATGAAACATGTTTACAGCCTGGATCAAAAACCATTTTAGCTTTAAAAGCTCAGCTTTACCTTCATGACAAATGTGGGGGGAGGGAAAAAAATTCTAACTCATTCGTTTAGATGTTATTTAATCCTAAAATTCTTCATAATTAGGGTCGTGTCATTTTGATTGACAGGTGCCAGATATCCAGGAAAAGAGTAGCAAGAGTGGCACAACCGCGGTTTTTAGCCGGCTAACAGCGCCTTAGCTCCAGAGTCCGTTCCTCAGAATGTGTCCTACAGATGGAAGCAACAGTTAAAGGTCACTGAAGACGCCTTTTTGCTCCTTTATCCCGGCTCTGATGGCAGAAAGTTGGAGTTCAGACTGAGATACAGACCGAGCAGAAGCGATGGAGGAGGTAGAGATGAGATTTCGAGGTGTTTCTATTATTAAAGAAGAGTCAATAATCCAGACAGACCTCATCTCAGTCTCTCTTCTGCTGCTGCTCATCCATCCATCTCCACACGATAACTCGTCTCGCTTTAATCAATTCTAAGCATCAAGTGGAGGGAAAAGTAACTCACACACTAAGTGTGTGAATGTGTGTGTGGACTCGGGGGACCTGATGCTCTGATCCGTCCATCACACCTTAATGAATCAATACTCCCAACCTCAGCACCACACGTGGAGCAGAACTGCCTGCCTGAGCTGTTTGCAGTGATTTAATGATTTAATGATGGCATCATAGTGTTGGCAAGTGTAAAAAACACCCACACAGATCATCTTCAGGAAAAAAAAACACCAAGATACAACAAAATACGCAGAAAAATGATGTAGACGTCAGGTTTTATGCATCTGAGACAAAACAGCCCGACACCTGCAGGATGTTGCTGGAGCCTGACCGATGTGGAATTTCTGGGGCTGATAACAGATATATCACCTGATATCCGATAAAGCAGCCAATTTATGAGATAAGAGCAGGGATATAGACAGAATAAATTACATATTGTACATGAACACAAACACTTATAATACCCAGAATAAGATTCAAGAGTAAGAGTAGAACACCATCGAATGAAAATAAGGAATTTTAACCACTCTCTGTATACACACATATATACATATATATACTGTATATATATATCATTTTTCAACAAAAATTAAGAACAGCAGCATCTTTTTTCATTCAAAAAATTAAATTGTGGCTGTGAAATCATGTTCAGCATACCATGTTTATCAAAACGTGAAATTTAACTTGAGTGGGTTAAATCTGCATTTAATCATATCAGAGACTGTTGGTGGGAGTCTCTGGCAGAGATCATCATTATAAATCCATGTTGTCACTGATATTATAATGTTTACCTGGCTTGTTCTTTTTCTTTTTTCTTTTTTTTTAACTTTATTTTCTTTTATTTTTTATCTGTTCTGTTTTTTTTGGCTTTGTTCTTAATATTTATTGTGTTTTTGTAAATTTGAATAAACATATGGTATAAAAAAATAAATGCATGTTGTCGAGTTTAAAGTGATTTGTTTAATGTGGTATTGTGAAGCAGCTACTACGAGTGCTGCATTACGGAGCCATGAAAACACATGAAAAGCAGCCACTGGAATAGTTGCTTTATTTTTAGATTTAGACTGCCAAGGTATCAGCAATATCCACCAAAGCCCATAACATGAAAGACACAAATATCAGCCCAATAAATCTGTTAACTAAAATAAAAGTGCAAGCTAGTGGAAATATTTAGATTAAACAATCCCAGTTTAGAAACGGTAAACGCGTGAAGTTGAGGATATATGAGTTGGTTCGGATCAGACAGGTTCTAATTTAAAAAAATTTGATATCCAATCCAGCAGCCTAATTTTGACCTGTATCGGACTCGATACTGATCCAGTGAACCGGATCATCCCTGATTAAATCTACACCTAAACTAACTCTGAGGTTTGTTGGATATAAAAATAGTCGGAAAGAAATCTTGGTGAGCGAGACCCAAAGATTTTATGGAGCAACTGCCACAAAACTGGTGATAAAAATCTAAGTTTAAGGTTTTATTTAAAGATTTATAGAACTAGAATAACAGGGAGGACTTTAAATGTTGGTTATATTCAGGCATTAAAACAGACATGCAGAGCTGCAGAAGAAACTTGTAAACACTTAGAGATGAGATGAACTCCTCCTCATCTCCACCCAGCGGACACTGACCTGTTTTAGTCATTCTAACTTTTCAGAGACGACCATTTGGACGCTGAAAACGTTCAGACCCCGTTCAGATCCTGCTCCCGCTTTCTCTCCCTCGGATGTCAGCAGCTAAACCGCGGCCGGCCTCAGAGGTGGTCACCGAGCAGGAATGTGTCCGTGCATCAACCCGGCAGCTGGGATTTCCATCTGGACCTCTGCTGCCAGAAATCCTCCTCCTCCTCCTCCTCTTCCACACGCTGGCAAAGCCCCGCTTCCTGAATCCCGGCGTCTCCCCGGCAACGCTGCGAGGAGGAGGTCAGAGCCTTCCCAGAATGCCCTGCGGCTCTCTGATGTGAGGCTGTGTGTCAGTGAGTCAGTGGCACTGCAACCAGTAGCTTTTATAAATAGAGCTTCAAACGCCGCGCCATGTCATTACAGCAGCATGAGGGGAAAACGGGACTTTTAAAGAAAAAATAAACCGCTAGCAGAAGCAAAGGGAGCAGCAGTGACATCACTTCCTGTCAAATGATACCCTCACCGGGCCGTTTTCATGTCACGGTTTCGGATTCACCAAGAATCAAGAAGCATTTTTACCATTATGAAGTATAATGGAATTTTCTTCAGCAGCTCTTGGTTTAAGGAAGACACAAAAATAAAACAATTAAATAAATAAATAAATAGTTAGATAAATAAATAAAAAAATTAATTAATAAATAAATAAATAGTTAAATAAATAAATAAGCAAACAAACAATATTAGTGTTCATCACCTCAAACAAACATACTGGACTTTTTAATCGATTAAAGTTAATAAAATCTTTTACATTATAACGAGATTATTAGCTAAAACACCTTTAATTTGTCCAAACTACATCAATACACTAAAAAATAATTATTTCTGTCAAAAAACTTTCTATAAACAGTATATTCAGGTATTTGAAATAAAAAATTTGATTTTATTTTTTTGCTAGTTTTACTTGAAAACAAACTGTTGAAGCTGAACAGCCTCCTTGTGAAAATATTTGTAAAATTTATCCTGGTTTCAGCCTTTTTTCCCTTTTCTAAATTTTTATTTGGTGTGTTTTTTGTTTCATTGACCTGTAAATGTGCTTCTCAGTAGCTCTAAGAGCTGTCTTGTAATTTAATAAAATAAAGTTTTAAAGACGGAGGAAAAATTTCTGCACCTTTATCTTTGTTTATGCTCGACAAACACCATGAATGATTTATCCTGAGCAGCGCGGAGCAGAGCTGACCCAGGGGTCCTGGCTCCTGCAGCTCCTGGGTGCACGACCTGATTTATAATCCCAGCCAAGCCTCTGCACGCACAGGCTCTGTTCCCACAGGTCAGCCTGAGCCCGTTTGTTTGAATGAGCGCGTCTGCAGCAGGACACGAAGTAACACAAACCAGAGGCACAATGTGACGGATGTGGATGCAGCAGCAGAGTGATGGAGGGAAGAGGGGAATACAGGAAGGGAGAATAAGGGAGACGGACGAGGAAACCAGACCAACGGCTACAACGGCCAGTGATTCCTCGTCATTCCAGAGCACCGTTCCAGCTCTTTCACCGAAGTTCGTGCTCACCAGACAAACATAACAAGCAGCAGAACACAGGAGCTGCTGAGCAGAAAACACTGGGGTCCTCTAACTGAAGGGTGGGCCGGCAAGATGTCGGGGTGCACTGTGAAATGTAGCGGAGGAAATAATGTGTTGGAAACTTAAAGGGATATTGTGTAACTTTTGACCACTAGGGGGCTAAACCTGTAACTTCCAACAGGCCACACGACACAAAAGCAAAATTAAAGAGTATTTCTTTTTCTGGGCTCCACAGACACAATGTTCCCCTTCTTAATTTGTTCAGATTTGGTAAAACTTCAAAAGAAGTAGCATGAAGCTCAGCCCACTGTGTTTTATAGCTGTAGAGCAAAGCTGCAGGTCACATGACCCCATGAGAGACGGATCCGCTCATGCAAATTTACCATGTCTGGTTTCTGAACACTGACAAGTGTCAAACCCTGTATTGACACCAGAAATCATCCATTATTTCTCACATAAGGCTGATGTTTGGGTTAAAAGCTTAATTTTGGGGGAAATTACAGGTTTAGGAACCCTAGTGGACAAAGGTTACACAGTGTCCCTTTAAGCTCTTGGAAACATTCTGGTCCACACTCCAGACCACCTGGTGGCACCAGTGCACTGATTATTTTTTACCGTCACCAATAAATATCAGGAAGAAGAAGAAATACGGGCTAACGGTTCGCTACATCTGACTCAGAGCCAAGAAGCTGGATCTGCGAGTTAGAAGCCATTGTCCTCATTAACTTATGCTGCCTTCATGTGCTATCCTATTTATGGTAAATACCAAAAACCCACGACAAAATTTCACATGAACACCCACTCATGTCGTAATTTCCACTGGGAAACTGAAAAATATATGATACCAGAGTTGCTGAGATGAGATCAACTTTGAATACTACGTTATGCTAAATGTTCTCTGCTGCTGTTTGTTTCCGACTCAATGTTGTTGCATACATTCCTTTATATAGAATCTCCATTTAAACTTATGTCATTTTTAAAAAGAATTTAATTATTGTTCACTTTTTGTCCACCATTTTTATCTTCACAACAACATGAAAAGCACTTGACCACAATGCACTGGTAATTTCCACTTTAC
>JBBBVT010005389.1:0-13198 GCA_037177035.1 Craterocephalus eyresii | reverse complement strand
TTTAAAGGGTAAATAAAAACCCATTACTTTTTGAAATACCTGTGTTCCTCATTCCTGACCAGCTCGGTCCCTCACAGTCACCCTTATTTGCAGGTAAACTAGTTTTGCATTCATATGTAACATCTTATATGCATGTATATCATTTCCTGTAGCTTGAGCCTGAATGTGGCCTGTTAAAGTAATGTAGAAGAAATCTGGTAAGATTAATTTAGGCTTTTTCTTTTTACATAAAAAAGTTCCCATAAAACTAATAGGAAAATTGCCTTTGGTGCTCTACATGAATGGAAAGATATTCAACCCTCTTTTTTTTTCCTGCTTTTTTTTTTGCATGTAAGACCTAATTATGATTCAAATTTATATACTTTTGCATATTTTGCTACAAAATGAACATTAGTAACATGGTTTGACAGTATCAGCTTTATGGCTTAGTAAACATTACCAGTTAAGTAAGAGTAGGATAGACTCCAGCTTCCCAATGACTGAATCGGATTAAGAGATACGGGAAATAAATAAATAAAAAAAATATATATATATATATATACACACTACCTCCAACTCTACCTCCATATGAACTTCCAGACCCAAGTCCATATCCAGCTCCACCTCCAGGTGAAACTCCACCAACACCGACACCAGGATTACCAATTGGACCAAAACGACCAGGAAGACTGAGAAAACTTTTCTGTCCTACTGAAAGAAGAAAAGAAAAATAAATTGACGTTTTGTTGTGAATTTACTTTGACTCCATATCGCTGTGTAACTCTTAGTGCATAACTGCATACAACCCTTTCAAAGTTCTGTTTCCTCAATGCTATTTACAGTCTGAATAATCTTTTAATTCAAGGTCTGTTCCATAAATTTTGAATAATTCATGTGACTCTAAATCGGATTTTTCCATGTATCCCTGCTCCAACACACCTGACTCAAATTGACAAATCACTGAGCAGGAATTGTTTGGCTGTTACATCCATTTAATTTGATGCAGTTGTGTTGAAGTTGCAATCCTTGTAGGACTGAACCGAATATCAGGGCTCTAAGATATTATAAAGTGGCATATGGAGCAAATCGTTACCAATGCGTTTCTCTGTAGCTTTTGATGATTAAGGAGAAGCTAAAAGGGGATAGATAAATTGTCTTTCATTCATGCCAAACTGTGACAATCTTATATTTATCAGTCATTTGTTCTCATTTTAAACTATTGCTCTATATTTTACAGTCACTGCTATAACTAATACAAATTATTAGTCAACAAGCTCAATCCCTGACTGATTAATGAATAATTGTTGGTTTGTTAATTCAACACTACATGTTTTATTGTTTATTAATATGAATGTCACCCATATTTGCAGGTAAACTGTAGTTCTGCATTCATATGTAACATCTTATATGCATGTATACCATTTCCCGTAGCTTGAGCCTGAATGTGGCCTGTTAAAGTAATGTAGAAGAAATCTGGTAAGATCAATTTAGGCTTTTTCTTTTTACATAAAGGAGTTCCCACAAAAGTAATAAGAAAATTGCCTTCGACTGGTGCTCTATATGAATAGAAGGATATTCAACCCTTTTTTTTGTTTTTTTTTTTTATTTTGCATGTAGGATCTAATTATGATTCAAATTTATATACTTTTACATATTTTGCTTCAGAATGAACTTGTGGCCATGCATTAGTAACATGGTCACATGATGATGTGGTGGTTAGCAAATCTAACACCACAGCCGCACAACATGAAGGACACTGGTTTGTGCCTCAGCTGAAGAGGGTATTGAACTGTGACCTTTGGATGGACTTTGCATGTTCACCCCGTGTATGTGTGGGTTGTCGCTGGGTAAAGACATCCATGATAGGTTCGGCTAAATTCTCCCTAGTAGAGTGTGTGTGTGTGTGTGCGTGTGTGCGTGCGTGCGTGCGTGCGTGCATGCGTGCATGTGTGTGTGTGTGAGTGAGTGAGTAAGTGAGTGAGTGAGTGGTTGTTTTTCTCTCTGTGATGGTCCTGTGATGGACTGGTAATCCTGTTCTGGGTGGACCCTACCTCCTGCCGGCTTTCCATGCAACCCTGAACTTTATAAAGAGGTACAGAAAATGAAAGAATATACTGTTTATACACACACTTCCTCCACCTCCATCTCGAACCAAACTGTTGATAACAGGAAGACCAATTGGACTATGACGAGCAGAAATGTCAGGAAGACTGGAATAACCTTTTTTTCCCCTTCGTGCTGGTAAAAGAAAAAAGTAAATAAATTGAGGTTCTGTTGTGAATTTACTTTGACACCATATCACCGTGTAACTGTCATTGCATAACTATATAAAACCCCTTCAAAGGTATGTTTCCTCAATGCTATTTATAGTCTAATAATAATAATCTTTTAATTCAAGCTCTGTTCCATAAATTTTGAATATTTACGTGACTATCAATACTTTCATGTTATTTAAAAAACTGTATGCATTTATTCTCTAGGCAAGGGGTCTGCAAGTGGCTATTTGGTTCTTAATACCATAGGCTGAAAACGATAAACTTATATTCTTAGATATATATTGTGACAATTGCTGGTTCTGGCTGATTTTCCCATGAAATAATTGCACTGGATTTTCACAACACAAAGACATTAAAAGTACCAGTTATATTCTTTTAGATCTATCTTTCTTGTCATTTAGTTTGAAAATGGTTGACAAAAAAGGAAAAAGACAAACGTCTTCATCCCATATAGAAAAAAAGTTTTGCTTTTCACCATTTTTAAACCTAAATATAGAAAATTGTTTTGCAAAGTAACAAATTTCCTGTCGTAGCTATGAAAAATTATAAGCTGTGTATTTGCAAAGAGTTGTGTAACATTAGCGGCTCTAAACTAGTTTTATTTAGCAAAGCAGAGGGCAAAATTGGCTTTTTGAAAATGTAAAGGTTGCAGACCCCTGCTCTAAGCCAATGATACCGAAAATGGACCTGTGGGCCGTAATCAGGCAGATTTTTCAATATATCCCTGCTACAACACACCAAATTAACAAATCAAATTAACTGACTCAAATTAACAAATCGCTGAGCAGGATTTGATTGGCTCTTACATCCATTTAATTTGATACAGTTGTGTTGAAGCAGGAATATTTCAAAACCCTGCTGGCCTACAATCCTTGTAGGACTGAATTGAGTATCAGGGCTCTAATCTATAATAAATTGACAGATGGAGCAAGTAGTTACCAATGAATCTGCGTAACATACCTTGAACTTTTCTCGTTTTAGAAGCTAAAAGGAGAGGGATAAATTGTCTTCCATTAGTGCCAAACACTAAGAATCTGATATTAATTAATAATTAGTTCTCATTTTAGTAAACTATCACTCTATATTTTACAGCCACTGCTTGCGATTGATTAATGAATAATTGTTGGTTAGTTAATTTAACACTACATCTATTATCATTTATTTATATGAATGTCACCCATATTTCCAGGTATTCATATGTAGTAATTTATATGCATATTTCCCATTTGCCTTATCTTGAGCCTGAGAGTGGTCTGTTGAAGTAATGTAGAAGAAAAGATGCTGCTGTTTCCTTTATTTCCTATATTGCTTTTCTTTGTTCTGATATGCATACATTGGTCAATTCATTCATTTATTCATTTTCTATACCACTTAATTCAGTTCAGGGACGGAGGGGAGCCTATACCAATTGTCCGGTGAGAGGTCAGTGTTGGTCGATATTGACCCAAAATGCAACACTGTTTAATGGTTGATAAGCTAACAATTTATCAAGTGCTCCTTTATTAGGAAATTACCAGCATGTTATTTTCCCTTCATTACTAGTTTTATCAGACAGTTTTGTTTAAATTGATCAAATGAAACACTTCGGCTGAGCAATAAAAATGTTGAATGACATTCTATTTGCTTTTTTATTTTGATATGAATGGAAATGATTGTGTTCAAGTACCTGTTATATTGTTTCGTGTCAGTCGAGGGCTCTTAAATTGAATCAATTCAAAATTGGATTGTGAGTTAATTAGACCTTCAGCGACAGTTATCTAATTGCTATCCATTACATCGATATAGCATCATATCATGATAAAGCTGGTGATTCACACCCTATTACTCACCAGTTTTACGACGTTTAGACGAACCTGGGGGCGCCATAGGCATCCGTTGCACAAACATTTGTGGAAAATCTGGCTGTGCTTTTCCCTCCTTAGGTTTGTCAAGCACTTCTGTGTTCTCACCCTCGGGCTTGGTGACCACCATGGATGTATGTGGGGTCACAAAGCCATACTTTAAGGACAACTCCAAGGCCTGTTTCTTGACTTTGTTTTGCTCAGCTCCAGACAACAGCAGCCTGTATAAAAAAAATTTGTTAATCAAGAATTGATCAAGAAGCCCATCGTTTTTGTACTTTTGAATAGGCTTTGTTTTACTTTGGTTGACTTTATTCAGAGGACTTGGGGGGTGGGGGGGTGGGGGGGTGGGGGAGGGATGCTGAGCTCAGTGCTCAAATATCAGGGAAGAGGCCTATGATGACCAAAGAGGCGATAGATGGAAAAGAATGTGAAGTAAAGAAGATGCAGGAGATCTACCTCTCTCTGGAACTCCCATCTACTCAGTCTGAAATCTAAGGACTCAGTCCAGCATGTATCTTTTCAAACTTGCCTTTGTTCAGTTTGACCTATTTTTATGTTGTTTGTATATTTTTGTGTTGCTTTGTTTTGTGAGGCACTTTGGTTTAGCTGTGGCTCTCCTACAGTAGAGAATAACAACAAAGGAAAAGAAGAAGAGAGATACTCATAAAGGTAGGGATGCCATCTTATTCCATACCGTTAACTTTTGTCTCAGACCTGGTTCCTACTTTTGGACTTCCAAGTTTGGCATTCATTTAGGCTTTCACTGAGTTTGTTCCTGTCAAAACTGCCATTCTGGTCCAGCACTCAGTAGCTTTTAAAGTCTCTTCAGACACCTTTAAACTAACAGGATATGCCAGATAAAGACTGATGGGGTGGCTGTACTGTCTCAGATCCATCATGCTGATGTGTTGGTAGCAGCACAATATGCTAACTGTTTCTTTGTTGTTGCAGAGTGTGGACATTCAGTGTCATAAATCTGCGTATACGTCATCAAATGTGAGCTATTTTATAGTCAGTGGTGTTTTACTTGTAACAGAGAGCCCCCTGGTGGACTTTTTATAACTAAGGCAGGTTTAAGGACTTCTTCATTAGGCCTTGCCTTATGATGTAATATGTTGCTCTTTTCTTTTCTTTATTGGGCCAAGTCAACTATTTGTCTTAGTCAAGTCAAAGCCAAACAGTTTAAAAATGCATATAGACAAAATCAAACAAAAGTCCTCAGAGTTGAACAACACACATTTCTCATTAGAGTCCATGGATCCTCTATCTAGATTGAAATGGGCCTTGGCTACAATTTATCAAAATATCTAATAAATCTCCCCTAATTTAAATGTTTTCTGTTTTTCTGTCAAAGGTGCCAACACATTGAAATTGTATCTGAAAAGTTGCCCAGACACTTGATGGCTCCTATTAATAATCCTGATTTTATAACTAGGATCGTTCAGGTAACCTCAGCACAACATCTGTGCAGTGAATGCACAGTCCTTCACCGTGTCGCAGTGTTTTCAAGAATGACTAAAACTCTCTCATGTATGATTGAACAGGGTGGATGACTGAGCCTAAATGAGGAGGTGAAGCTATAACCTGAATTATGACTTATAAAAGTGCATGTAACTGTACATTAAGTTGCTTCTGTTTCATTGTGGTGCATATTGTTCGGGCTGCTTGTTGTCACTCTGGTTGCTGTGAATGGGACATTAAATTGAAGTTAAAACCTTCCCTCTGATTTGACCCAACATACTGCATCTATTACAAAAATTTAATCTGCTATAGTGGCCTGATTCAGACTGAACTGGATCAAAATAAAGTTGACTGGAATAAATTAGTCTGCTCTTTGGACAATTTTCAACTCCTCAACTCTGAATAAAAAACAATTGTTGTGAATTCAACAATGAAGGAGAATAAGTGCTGATGCTTTGTTGTAGTTAGCTGATAATGAAAAAGAATAAAATGAGATGAAGGCATGCATCACACTCACTCTTTTTCCAAATACTGTTTGACTGTGAGGTAGGCCCAAACCCTCTGGATGAGGCCTTCGGACACAGTTCCAGGGGGGTCTGCCAGGGAGGTGTTTGTGTTGGAAAAGGTCATCCTTCCATTTCTCTGTCATCATACAAACAACTGTTAAGGTCAGTGTAGACATACGTCCACAAGGATATCAGAGGATCATGGTTTATTTTTTGTTGTGAAGCGATCCTTACTGAAATTGCCACAACTTGTGGAACAAAGGTTTCAATGTTGTTGTCAATGATCTGACCGGCCACCACAATTTCAGAGCCGTTGTAATACTGACTGAAATTAGTCTGGGTCAGGTTTGTTCCACCCAAATAGATCATTGACACATCCGTCAGCAGAGGAGTGGCCACCTCGTCATAGAAACCCTGTTAACACACAAAATGGGCATAATATGAATGTTTTTAACCTCACCATGATAAATCACTCGTTTCTATTTCATCACCTCATAAAATGAATAGCATTATGGACTTACTGTCAGCTGCAAATCAGCATCAGAGTCTTCATAAATCCGTCTTCCCACGCCGTTGTTTTGCAGCGCCATTTTCTCAAGGAACTTAAAATTGACATCAAACCCAAAACCGAGGCAATAGAGAGGGAATTTGCCGGCAATCGCCCGTCTTACATTTGATTGTATCCTTTCAATATTTGTTTCCCCTGCAAGGACACAATACAGATCTAATTGTTTCTTTATATGGTAGGCTATTATCAGTCAACTCCTGAACAGTCATTTCCACTGTAATGGACTGCTGCTTGTAAGAGCCTTTTACTCATTTCTTTCAGTTTGTCAAATGAAATGAGCCATTTTTGATCTTCTCTCTGATTCAATATTCCAACTAAACAAAGTGTCAGGAGATGCTCAGAATCTATTGTTGGTAAATTAATATGATCTAATAAGTAGTTTTATTTTATCATAAGAAACCCAGTGTCCAAAAGAAGATGTTACAATGTTACGTGTTCAGGAAAGCAAAGTTACTGTACATCCAAAACATATCATGTCTTGAAAAATGTATGAAAAGTTTTGGGTCATGCTGTAGTTTCATCAAGCAGCAAAGAAGTTATCAGCGGGCAGGATGAGATTTTCACTGTAACCTGCTTTAACCGATAGTTTTGTTGCTTTTTAAAAAAAGGATTATTTACATTTTTTGAAGTGTTTGTAGCTAAGTGTGGACATGTGTTTTATGATAACCTGATGTCGGATCTCCATCTGTGAGGAGTATGAGGATAGATGCGGAATCTTGTCTGGGATGTGCATTTAGCATTTTTGCTCCTGTCAGCACTGCATCATTGATGTCTGTCGCTGAAATGCAGGAAGAAAAGTTTTACCTCTATCGTGGATGTTGATTGACCAAAATAACTGTAATTTCTGAAAATCTTACCTCCTCTGTCCACAATTTGCTGAACAAATGCCCTTGCCTCCCGCAAATTTTCACTGGTGGCCTGAACAAGTTCTCGTTTCCAGTGAAAGATCTCGCTATCAAAAGTGATAAGACCAAAGAAGTCATCTTCTGCCAGGTCCTTTAAAATGTGGAGTAATGCTCTCCGGGTCTGCAGAAGAACAACGTTAATACAGTTATTTATATTAAAAATTGTAACGGTATTTGTTTTGGCTGTGTTCTTAAACAGTGTACGTATTTTTTATGTAAAGGAAATCATAGACATAACAGACTTTTCAAATACCTGCTCCATTTTTGTTCCATGCATTGAGCCACTTCGATCAATGACAAAAACAACATTTTTTGATATTCTGGAAAGACTTTCTGGAGCAAAGTGATGAACGAAGTACCCGTCTGATGTCTGAAATGAGAAGAAACTTTGCCTTGTTCAGAGATTATTTCAGTGGATGATTCTGGGTGACAGCTTTCACTGAATTAACATTTTTACCTTGATGTCTCCCAGTCCAGGGTTTCTGCTGACATCATAAACAATAATCAGATCTCCATTCAGACCGTGCTCGTTACAGCTATCACAGACTTTCTGTTGGTCCTCTGTTGGATAGAAATGCACCCATGCCTGGAAACCAAATAAATGGGGAAAATTTAAATTGCGAATGAGCGAAAAACAAAATAATACATCGGTAGAAGCTGTACCTGTTTGTCTTTAATGTCTTTGGTGATAGCATTAGCTAGGGCTTTGGTGCTTAGTCCTCCTTTCACGTCAACAAAACTGATGCCAGCCTTCTCTTGAATATGCACATCAACCTGGAATGAAATCAAACAAAGCAGTCGTAAGTGTTTACAAAACCCAACTTTGTCTTCCAGGATGATCTGCATACCTTGAAGTCTTTGACTGGCTGCATGGGCCGGGCATGGATCTGTAGCTCATATTTGCCATGGGTGCGTTTCATCAGTTCCTCGTATGTGAGCTCAAAAGTCACCTTTTTGTGAGCAGCCACGTTTACAGAAGTTTTAAATTCCTCCAGGGTTCTCCCTACAGAGCTGCAACATAAATATTTATCATATCATGAATATCTATCAGGGATATACAGTACAGTAGACATGAGTTCAGATAGGTTTACTGTAATTGTCGTATTATAGCAGCTTAAAATATTCTTAGGCAAAAAAAGTCAAAACATTTGTGTCACCCCCCTGAAAGAAAGTAAATAAAATATTAAAAAAGTTTCTTCCACAA
This sequence comes from Craterocephalus eyresii, assembly GCA_037177035.1. NCBI lineage: Eukaryota > Metazoa > Chordata > Actinopteri > Atheriniformes > Atherinidae > Craterocephalus > Craterocephalus eyresii. Next base: position 4,455 of record JBBBVT010005389.1, on the reverse strand, counting down.
ACACAGCTTAAAAAACACCTCTATTAGACCTTATAATAAAATAATCCTTCAATATATGTAGGCCTACCTGACAATCCCGGCACTTTGGCCCCGGGACACTGCCTCGGTGTACTGCTGCTGTGCCCGCTCCTTCTCTTTTACAACACCATCATACACTTCTCCATCAATAAACCTGCAGGATTCCACGCAAAAAAATCTGGTTTAGTCTTGAATAGTCATTATTATTATTATTATTATTATTAATAATAATATTATGTACTGTACATTCTGAATTTAGTGATGAAGGCATTCTTAGGAATCTGGACATGAAATTCAATTTCATTTGACTCATTCATACGATTGGCCACACGACTTTTGATGACAGTGGTGGCATAGCGACTGGTCACGGTGGAGTTGATGTGAAAGCTGTAGATGTCCCAGTCATCCTGCACAAACACAGAAAGCACTTTTTTAAAAAATGGAAAAAAAGATCGCAAGATCACTCTCATTGGCAGAGATCAGAAAACAATACGCTGATAACGGTGAAATCTTATTGGTCCGTCATAAGACACTCCCCATTGTTTTCTTTTTTTTTTCTTACTTTGTGGAGGGAGGAGGGAGAGGGTTTCGGGGTAGTTTCCACATCTTCGTGTGCAAAATGCTTCAAAGTTCATTGCACATACAAAGGACATAGATGAAATTGCAAACATTTTAAAGATTGGCATCAGTTGGTTTGGTCAATTCAAGTGAGGGTTACTTTTTCAGCATTCCTGAAATCTATCTTAGATTGATAACTTATACAAACTGCCACACACATATACACAAACACACAAATGCATATCCTCCAAATTTTTCCAAAATAGCTTTCCTCCAAATATACAGCTAATTGCTGAAACGTATGATGCAACTATTTACATGTTACTTTAAAAAAACTACCGGGGGTTGCACAAGCATTTATTTTACTAATGAAAATAAAAACATTGTTATTTCTTTGTGTCCAGATGTTACAATGGTTCAAATAAACTGAACTGAAAAACTTTCAGTTTATAAAATGCCAAAACAAACCAATAAACAGTCTTAAGTTAGTAAAATGTTCTGTTTATTCGTAATGAAGGTGTAAAGAATGTCATCTGCTGCTATCTGGATTTTCCCCCCAACTATATTTTATATTGTGCACAACTTTGTATCAGTTATCTGTTAAACAAAGCTATCAGGAAGGATTTTAGTCTTGGAATAAAAGAGGATGGACTTTATCATGAAGCACAACTCGCTGAAATCACTGACAAGTTCCTTATTCTAATTAGTTATCATTTCAGTGCCAATGCAGTCTTATTTAAATACTTTATTTTTAAAGTAACCCTGACTACTATATATGAGTATTACAAAAAATATACAAAAATGGGATGGCGAAAATCAACAACATGAGGTGAACCTGAAGGCAGAGAGCCTGGAGGTTGTTCAACCTGCTCTCACAGAGCAGAGTTCAGTGTGTTGCAACTTATGCAGAGCTGCTGAGATACACAAACAGCCAATCCTCAGGTGTTAAATATCTGTTATTATATCTACCAGCAATATGTAGCTTTATTAAATAGTCTGTTTCCTTTCAGTGTGGTGCTCTGTGTGGCCGTACCTTGTTTGGCAGAGCGGCAGCCAAAGCCAGCAAAAGCCCAAAGAGGACGAGTTGCGCCACAGCTCTCCCCATGATGCCTCAGTCCAGAGTGTGACCCAGGCAGCTGGAAATGTCTGTTAATAAATTCCAACAAAGTCCGTTTTTATCTGCGCACAGATTTTTTTTCAAACCCCTTCATCTCCCACACAACACCCACATATTGGAATCCACCTCCCCTCTAAAGCAGTACAGTAAGTGTACAACGTGTGCAATTTGCAAGGACTTTGTTACCACACGTTTCCACAAAAGCACATTGCAGTTTAAAAACAGCCTGAAAGAAGTACAATAATTCTGAATTAGCGCGATTTGCAATGATAATTACGACAGGATGTGGCAAATTCTTACGTTGTCAAGCAAAAATTTATTTTTGACATTTTCAAGTCTGTACAGCTTTTTTTGAGAGTATCAATCTGACACGGTCAGGAAAGTGCTGGGAAACAGGTGAAACAGCAGGCAAAAGCAATAATACACTTCATTTTTATTGCAAGCAGTAGAGATTAAAGACAGAGGTTGCAGTGTAAAGCACAATGAAATTAACTGCATAGGAGATGTTCTCAAGAAAATCTGTCAAATTAAGAAATTCTGCCTTAAAGACAAATCAGCTTCAAATTATTGTCATACTGCACATATGGAATGATTCTAAATGGCATACATTTTATCCACTCCAGTAGTACAACTTAGTCTGAGAAGTCTATCGAGCGTTGTCCTCTTTGGCAGAAATGAGATTACCCCAACCATGAGAAATTTAGATTCCAGCATTTCCAGAGGTTGGCCACACTCTGAAATGTTCAATCAGGATATTTCAGCCGCTGCTTAACAATTCTTTATAAAAGTCTTTGTTCTGTGGCTCCTAAAATTTTTTAAATTTACTGAAAAACCTAACTTTGATTTACTACCCCGACCATTGAATGGCTTGATTTCATTCCAAATACAAGATCAAATCCTTCAAGCAAACTTTTTGTGGTAATTACATCAATTAGAGAATTTAATGGACGGCTGTTCTTGACGCTGTTAAAATCCAAAAGACTGGAAGCATGAGCCAGAAGTCTTTGTGTCCCGAATCTCGTCATTTGAAAATCCTACTACATTTGTACAAATAACATGTCAAGCAAATGTGGCTTCTCAGTGATTCATCCCTTACATTCTTATCATCATCATCATGCCATCAAACAACAATCAACCACACAGTAATCTCTCAAAATCCACAAAGGCAACAATATGTAAAGCTACAGCTTGCATTAGAAGAGGTATGGGATGATTATGACCTTGACTCTTGTGTTGAGTCCTTCAGCCCTCCTTGTAATGTGGTTTCTATGCAAACATCCCCCTGCGGCTCACCATACGCACCTGTGGACATTCAGAATATCAGTGTATTTATGCAGGCAGTGGTGCAGGGGGTGGCACGGTCAAAGTACCCTTCATGAGCAAAGAAAAGCTTACAATAAATGTTACACCTAATTCATTGTTGGATTGTCTTTTTCTTTTAAAGAATTTCTTGCTTTCGTCTCTAGTTAGGCTTTGCTACTAAATAAACGATGTGCCAATCCACATTCACTGTTCAAAACAAATAAACCATTTATATGTAGAGTATCTGTTGTCTTGCTTTGAGTCTAAATGCTTTTCTTCAGAAAACTGCAACTGCGATTCAAGGCACTCTCACAGGTGTTTTTGCACCTGAGGATTAAATTCAAGTTCATTCAAATCTCATAAGGATATTTCAAGCGCTTGTGCTGGAAGCATTTCATAGATGAAGAATGACACCTGTCCTTGGACTGAGCTGAGAGAGCAGAGAGAATAGGTCCTAATGACCAGGAGGTCAAGTCTTCACAGTGATGGCATGATGGTAGCTAATAAGGTGTTGCATTAAGACACATCGCTGCAGCACCAACCTAAGGATTATCTAATGTTGGCTGTACAAACACACGGGCTATGTACAGACTAACAAGATGTCATATATACATACGGCAGCTTATATATATAGGGGTGACATGAGCAACACAAACATTAACTATTTACATGAACATAAAATAAATGAACAGTACATTATGTACATTCAGTGAATGGTAATGCACATCCATTAATGATGACAAGTATCTACAATTTCCATCTCGATTGGACTAATGACACACTTAATAGTCCTCCTTCCAAGATTGGATGCAAGGAGATTACACTAGAACATGGAAATGAGGTATGTCAACACAGGAATGGGGAGGGGTATGTACATGTGGTTACATCCATGCTGGTTAAATATATACACAGTAGGCTATGCACATAAGATGGACTAGGGCTAGAACGGGGAATCTTTTTGGTAACAGTTGGAAGACACAATTCTACTCAGATTAGAGAGTCCTTGCTTTGGGGTCGGTTGGCTGATGTGGTGATGCTGGACTCGGGTTGTTGGCATCCTGGGCTGGGGGCACATTAGGAAAGGCAAAGACTCCGGAAGGGATAGGGAAAAAGAAGCCAGGCCACTGGTTTAAAGAGAGAGGGGAGGACAGGGCTCTGAAGGGGGCAGGAGAGTGGAGAGGATAGTAGTGATGTCGGACTGGAGGTGGGCTGGCCATCGCTGCTGACCCAGGGCTGTCAGGCCACGATGGGGACGGAGTGTGAGTTTCTGCTTCAGTAGCTGTCCATGATGATGCCTGAAAAGGTCAGGCAGAGTCATCTAACTTGAACACAAAGCACTTATTCCCAGTTAAACAACTCGGTTAATGGGGAAAAAAGGCTGGAATTCTTTGCATACAGGTGCATATTTAACTGTGCTGCATCACAAACACTTTTAACAAAACATTGTAAACATTTTATGA
>JBBBVT010005349.1:0-13202 GCA_037177035.1 Craterocephalus eyresii | reverse complement strand
AACTCTGTGTCCACCTTAAATATAAAAAAACTATGTTTCCACGTGTCAATAAATAGCTTCAAATTGTGTATTTTCCAGGTCATATATAAATAAATGAGGAGTAGTTGAAGATGTTTACAGATTAACAGAAACAAACGGGATTAGGTTTCTCGAAGACCAGCTTTAGGTTTATTTATCACATTCATATCTGATTTGATTATTCTTTTTGGGTTTGATTGTTTAAGTCTCTGACTTTGATTTAAAATAGTATTAAAATGTTTAAATAAAAGTAAAATCATATATATAATGCCATAATATGACAAACCACCAGATTGTTTAAGAAAAAAATGTTATAACAATATTTAACATAAAATTTTAGCACCAGGCTGAGACTGATTAAATTGCTTATTTAGATGCATAACATGACAATACCATCAGATCGTATAAGTAGCGACATATCTTTTATATAATTGCATATTTTATATTTATGTTTCAATTTAATCAGTTTTAAGGTGATAAAATGGCAAATTTACAACTCAGGTAGTCTGACTTTGTCTAGCTAAAATAACCAGTTACGAAAAATAGCAGCTGAAAATTAACTAGCTTAGAGATTTATGAGCATACTTATCTTGTTTTCAATCAACTATGTTTCTTAAATGAATCGCGCGAATCGTGTTAACTTGAGATATTACCCGTTTTAAGACAAATAAACGCTGTTTTTCTCCGTCCCTCAACTCCGCTCTTTCCAGTGGCGCGAAAGGATGAAATGGGGCGCACGCGCATTGCCGCTCTACAAGAACTAGGTTGCATTCGTGTCAACAAGGACCATACTATTTAATTATAATATTCATAAAGGTCCAAGAAAATTCGTCATAAAAGTTAACTGAGTTTAGCTACTATTATTTGAAAAGGTGTAAAGAGTGTGTGTTGTAAGCAATCAGAGAACCATCCTCTTCATCCTCTTGCTACATGAAAACAGGTTGCAAACGAGATATAATTTTTCCCACCTTTTGGATGTCCGTAAATGCATCATTGATTATATACAGTCCAGAGCAATCTGATGGATGGATGGATGAATTGACTGCAAGTTCTTCTTTCTTTTTTTATATAGAAAACTAAAGCTCCAAAATATGATTTTATCTGATAGTGAACTCTTTGTATATACTGTGTGGTGTATATTATTTATTCATTCCAATACAATTATTTAGCATATTGTCATTTACAACAAACTTGTAAGCCTAAAAAAAAAAAGGGTTTTCACATCACAATAATTCCCTCAAGATTTTTTTTACAATATTAAATTGGACATCTGCGAAGTACTGAGACAAAATGAGCAGTTAAAGGAGCTATGCCTGATATTATTTCAATCTTTCTAAGAAATGGCTTGGACTTGTACATATGCACAATCAATGAGTCATTCATTTTTAAGGACTTACCCATTTTACCACATAATATACTGTGTAGAAACCATTTTTCTTAAAAAGATAAAAATAATTTCAGGTATAATTCCTTTAAACACAGAGGAACAACAGCTTTTCAAAGATTAAAACAGAAAGAACATAAACAACCTTTTCTTCAGCACCTAAACTAAAACAAACTCAAAATGTCTCTCAACATCACTGTTTATTTAAAACGTTTGACATCTTTTGTTTGGTAAATGGCACCGATTGCTGGTTGGTTGGATGAACAACAACTCAGTGACAAACATTCAGAATATTGATATTTGCCTCAGATTTGCATCACTCATGGTTGCTGTGGTTTTATTTTTTATTAGCCTGTATGAAAGTATAAATCTATTTTATTTTTAATTTAAACAAAATTGATTAAAATAATTTAAATTTAAAAAAAAAATACATAATTTTTAAGCAGAAGTAACTCTGGTGTCCGTTCAGTGTTACAGAAAAGCCCAACAACGCATGAATCACCTGAACAAACAGAAGGGCGGCACAAGTTCAGTCAAGTCGCTCCACCTGTCTGATAGCAACATGTTTCATTTCCTCTACATTTGGAAGTTGGCTAGAATCTGAATAAATTTTATTCTCATTGTTATAAAAACAACAAAACTTGATAAAATGATCCTTAATTTGGATTGGTTCCTGGATTTTAGAGGATTAGATTACAGGCATGCAAAAATCCACCTTTCTGACATGTTAGGAATAACAAATTACATCAATATATTTAATTCCTGTCCAGTTTCCCTACTTGCCTCTTCCTTATTATTTAGGGTCACCTGATTGTGGTGCTGCTACTAGTGCAGGGGTGAAGCTAGAGGGGGGCCAGGGTGGCACTGCCCACCTCTGGCATTTGTCTGGACACCTCAGCTAGTTATCCTTTTAAAAGTATCAACCTATGTTTCTAGTGAGTTGTCCCTGTGCAAGGATGCTACTGATTTCTATCGGTTGTCGAGTTACTTTGAAATTTAAAACACGTCCAAATTTTTAAGATAAACGACATAAAGAGAGGAAGACAGCAGATCTACAGAGAAGTGAGAGACAGTAGACGTCTTCTTGTCCTCAGACGGATGTTGCGTCTAGTCGTCTCCTCCACAGATCACCTTCATACATTTCCCGTAGTCACCGGACAGCTCAGACTGGAAGAGAAAACAAAAACCCGGTAAGTTTTAGGTCAGATTATGGACAGCTGGGTTTAGAAAAGAGCAAAAATTTCTACAATCAACTAAAAATATCACAAATTCTCCTCATAGGATATAAGACAAACATTTCATGGAAACAGTCATTTTGACAAACTTCCACTCAAACCTGATGAGGAAAACAAATTTTCATGCTGGGAGCGTTGTTCCTGATGAAGCGATTACTGGGAGGGGACTTAAACATTAGACATACATAATAAAGGCTAGATAAGCACCCCGCGCTGCTGGCCAAATGGAGTGGAACGTCTGTACCGGGCAGCCATCTTACCACAGGCAGCTTAGTAACTCTTTAACGTTGATTTAATGGGGCATTTTATCTTTAAATAAGCAGAACTTGCTAAATTTTCTACCGATTTTCAAATCACTTGATGTGTTAAACGTCAGACATGTGGTTCCGACGCTGCATACTTATTATAAATGTGAACTTTTGTATGAAAATAAACTGACAGGATGAATTTAAATACACAGGAACAAGCATTTATGTTAAAGAACTTTTTTTAATGTTTAAAATAAAACTGAATTGAACATAATAGCATTAACACAGCAGATGGCGCTGTGGTAATGTATTCTAGATGTTTTAAAAGATCAATTCGTCAAAGTTATTTTTCTAAACAGTTTGGTCTCCCAAACGTTACATTTGGTCATTACTGCTAATGTGATTTATTGAACTATAGATGAGAAAAATCATTTTTCCTCAGCTTAGACCTCGTCTGTGGTAAGATGGCCGCCGGCGATGCCGTCCGAAACTCCGCCATGAAGCATCTGCCTTTATTATGTACATCTAAGGCTTAATACATTTCAGCCAAGACTGGAGCAGCAGAGACTGAAGGAAGCTGCAGGATTGCGCTGCGAGGCAGAACATGGACTCCTTTATGGAAAGACGGGATGGTTTCTTATATTCAGAAGACTTTTGAGTCATGATAATTATTTATTCATACTGTTTGTCTACAGAGAGAGGAGCAAATCCAGCGTCTATGAGGGAAAACAGGGTCGGGTCGTCCTATTCGTCGGGATCGGGGCTTTAAGAATCTTATAAAACTGGCCCATTGCACCATTATGGTGTTAAAATCCTGCCATTTATGGGTAAAACGCGTTTTTCTGAATCAGCTGTTGTACCGAAGCCTTGCTGGTGCTGGAGCACAGAACTTCACTTCCAGAGTCTCCAGCTCTGATTGCAGCCTGGAAGGTTTACCTCACATCTGGAGGATCTCAGCTTTCCAACGGTGTGGAACTCGTGGATGTACCTGGAAGGGAGTCTGACTACGACACATTTATCCCCAAGGTCTGCTACCAACAAACCTTACTCATAATACACAACATTTAAAACTAAGATAATACTCTGGATAGAAAACTCACCTCAATTTCAGAGAGCAGAGATCGTTCGTAGAGCTTCTTGAACTCGGCTCTGATGTCCAGCAGGTCGATCTCAGACCGACTCACTATGATGCGGGTCAGGCTGGACTCGTTGGTGCCAGCGCCCTGCAACGAGAAAGGCACTCGTATACGCTCATAACGAAGCAAAACACCCCACGTAAAACGTGTCACGTCAACAAAACCTGCAATCACATGAATTCAGACCATTCTGACACCATTCGCTCAGCCGTTTGTCAGGTACTGATGTATGCGATGCCCCGATCTTGTCAAGTATATAGTCTCTAGGATATTTGGAGAAAACTGTGCTTGTAAATGACCAAAACCTATTAAAGATTTATTATGGCCGCCAGTCTTACCGCAATTTTAAAGAATTTCAGTAAATCGCATTTTAATCACAGAAATTGTTAAATTATTTTTATCTGATTTTATTATATTTTCTAACTGGATATTTATCATAATACTTGTGTAATTTGTCACAAAGGCCATGTCTAAACAGATAATCCTAATTTGTTTATTTCTTAATATTTTAGTTGTCCATGTGCAAAGAAGAATGGGACAGCTGAGATTTACCAGCTACTGTGAATGCAGCACAGCAGCAAGCTGCCTGTGTCAGCACAAGTTTAATTTTCCAATATCCGTGGCTGGTTTGAGTTGCCTTCTCCTGCGTTATCTGCACTAAGAATTTCCATTCATTTATATCCTCGCTTCTATACATTTAATATAAAAGCACGGTTGTCATTGTATTGACAGTTCAAAAAAAAGGATTCACCTTCATGCTGTCATGGAGGCGTTCAGCGAAGTAAGCGGGGACACTCTTCACACACTTCACTGGAAAAAAAGGTCATAAAATCTCTTTACTAAAATCGAAACAGGTGATTAAAAACACTATAGATTCTGCCTGGAAATGAATAAATATCCGACTTTACCGACGGCCACCAGCAGCTCCTCCAGCTCTCCAGACATCTCTCCTTCAATGCTTTGTTGCAGCGTCTTCCCGCTGAGGTTCTTGTACTCAACGAGGGCTAAAAAACATAAAAAGTGAAGCCAAATCTTATTTCTACAAATATTTCCAAGGAAAAAGAAATTGTTGTAATTCCTATGCTTATGTGAAGCACATTGAATTGTCTTGAACCTGAAAAGGTACTATATAAAGAAACTTCCCTTGCCTAAAATAAAAAAATATATCAGCCATGCAGGGTTAAAATCATGAATTTCGCCTTCTCTGAATGCATTTTTTTTTATTTCTCTTGGATCTAAACAAAATCATGGTCCTTTTTCCCCAAATGTATCAGGTAACTGTTATCCAGGTGATAGACTGTAAAATGTAATTAGCTCTCACAACTTAAAAAAAAAAAAAAGCAAACTTACTGCCTTAACAAAAACTTTAATTTAAATAACTAGAACGGTTTTAGTTTGTTGAACTTTACTAACTTGATCAATTTAGCTTAACTGGAAGTTCATGAGGTCCCAGAAAAAAAACTATTAAACATTAAGATTGCTTAAATAAATAAAAAAAATGCATCAGAAAATGTTTTATTTCATCTTACATTAAATAACTGATTAACTAAACTGGACTTGGAAGTGGGCGGGGCTTCTGCTGGAGCTGATGTCAGACTCCTGAGGTGTCTGCGGTGCAGAAGCTGCCCGACTGGTTTTTAAACACCGGATCAGCAGGAACTGGATGCAGAACATGCCTATGCAGTAAAACTCTGGTAAAAACGGTAGATTTATGCTCACTGGGCTACCAGAAAATTCTACTATGAAGCCATTTTCAGAACTTTGCAGCGTTGTCGTGCGCATGAGAGGCCAGATCGCAAAACAAACGTTGCCTCTTGCTCTTACAGCGTTGTCGTGTAAACTAGGCCTAAACATCGATACCAAGATGAGGGTCAGTATCGATCCACACAAGCTTTTCTTGTGGGAGACTCTGGGGGCAAAAAGCCAAAGAATGGGGTGAAAACAGGACAAATATCAGGTTTTACTTTTGTTTGGCGAAGTTTCATTGTTGACTTTATTTTCAGACGATCATGTGAGATAAAAATGGGAACAACGGAGTTATCTGAATATTTTGTTACATTATTTTTTATATTGTTAAATAAAAATGCTCAGATTTACATTTGTTTGACAGTTTAGTTTTAAAAAAATAATTTGGCAAACACTGTTTGATAAAAAATAAATAAAAAAAAAAGCCAAAAATATTAAATGATTGAAATATGGAGAAATTTGCCCTGGATTTACTTGATATTGCACACTTAGGTTTGATCCAATATCTGCCAAAGCAGGGTGTTTCTGTATGCAGAAGATGCCTGAACCGACCTTAAACCCGCCCCGCTCAGACAGGATGGACCGTGAACTCGCTCAGCTGGATTATTTCTGCCCGGACTTGGATTAAAACCGCTGTTTGCAGGAAACTTACTCTGTCTGAGCTGCTGGATGCTTCTTCTGCAGAGGATATCAATGAATGTAGACTCATCGGTGCCCCACTTCTTCTCCCCGGCGTTGTAAAGCATCTGGTAGGAATAAATAAAGACGTTTACGATACACATCGAGTAAATCAAACCATTGCATAGTTGATTTAACGAATGAAACTCCACCTTTGCGTCTTCCTTTGCCTTTTCTGCATTTAGCATGGTGCCTTCGTCCCTTTTACCCTGGAGATGAGACCAAAACTTTTAGCATTTAAGGATTTGACCCTTTAAGATCACATGGTCAACAAGATGCAAGCGCTTCATTTATCTAACTTTATAATTGGTTTTACAGTAAAGTGTGATTAGAATAAATTGGAAAATACTTTATCCCCTGAAGGAAATCATGTATTTAACAGATTGCTCTGAAAGGAAAGATGTAGAACACTTGATTTTGCATTATAAAAGAGAAAAACCCCCAAAAGGCCCTCTGGACTCTGACGGGCAGGAATCATTCTGCAGACAAGTTTACACACCTGACAGAAGTTGAACAAATTTTAGTCATTTAATAAAAACACGTTTCCAGACCTCCGCCAGGATGAGCAGAGCTTTGGAAAAATCTCCAGAAGTTTCACTTTTTAGCTCATGGATCAGCTGCTTCTTCGTTTCTGTGGAGAAAAACATGCAAGAAGCAGCTGATGAGGCCTCCATGCTACCATGGAAAACTTTTCTACTCCTGCATTTATTTCTTTTTATTCACCTTTCAAATAGACGTCACTGAGAGCTTTGATTTGCTGGTTGGACCTGGAGGCAAAGATTTCTATCAGGATGCCGTCTTCGGTCCCGGCTCCCTGCAGAAACATGATCAGGGTCAAACATTTTATCGAAAAGCCATGCATGTTGTTTCATCGTCTCTCCAAACCCACCTTCAAGGCGCGCGTCACTTCATGGCAGTCGTACTCTGCAGCAGGAGTAACGAGTGCCACCAGCAGGTTCTGGAAGTCTCCATCGGTGTCTCCTTTCAGGTCATCCTGTAACATCTAATGCAAATATGGGGGGGGGGGTTAGTATTTAAAGCTGACTGTGCGCCACCACACCCATGCAAATGCCCACAGCCTCCACCCGAACACGGACGTCCACAGCTTATTCCACACGGACAAATCTTTGTTTACCTAAAGGATTACTGAAAAAAAATCAATAATGCAAACAAAATGTCTGTGACACATCACCTGAAAAAAGGCAGAAAAATCTAAAATCTGTTCAGTCACTCGCTGCAGTCTGCAGAACAACAGTTTATTATGGGATGTTTGTTTTAGGAGGAACTCTGTTTGCATTTTCCACCACATGACTGAGGTCTAACATGTTTAACTTTCCCTGTCTAATAAGACCAGAGGGGGAGAAGGATGATTTAAGCTGGAAACATCTACCATGTTTCACAAGCTAATGCACATAAACTGGGTGGTAAATATGTTTAACACAGCCTCCCTTAGGCCAAACATCCTGAAACAAGTTTCATGGTTTTAATGATCAGCAACCTGCAGGATGAAAAGGAAAAATAAACTGATTTGCTTCAATGACACCCAGAAAAAACAAGTTAACATTGAAAAAAAAGAGACAATTGCTCACAATTTTTAAAAGATGTAGACTCAGTGAAAAATGCTAGTTTGAAATATGTTCACATCTAAATTAGTTAATAATTATGAAAATATTAAAGTTTTCAACCCAATGCAGCACAAAAACATGTATATTAACCAATATCCTTTGTAGTTCTATCACACCTAACGTCAGACTTTTTTTCAGACACTGGTCAGGGCGTTGGACCTTTTCTACATGCTGCTGTATCAGGTGAAAGCGGTTAAACTGAGCAACATTTTGGTAAATCAGCTGGAAACTAAGAAAGAAGATTGAGACTGAATTGTGTTTGTGGAGGATTAAACCCTATCCCCTTTCAAACCTTGCTGTATGTTTGTCCTACAAGCTGCTACACCATGAGGACTATCATCACCATAACAATGACTGCAGCTATTTAACCAGATGAACGTCTTACTCTGCCGGTGGCTTCCTGATACGCTTTACAGATGAGCTGCCTCTGAGCGCTGCTTCGCTGAGTCAGAATGTCGATCAGGATCTGCTCATTAGTACCTAAAACAGGAAAACGTTGAACACCAGAAAACACTGCACTGAGTTAAAGACTTACAGAAGAGGTTTGTGGCTGAATATGTTAATTTGTCATATCTTAAGGGGCATTGAACCCATTTACACCTAATATGGCAAAGATTACTAAAAAAAAAATCTTTTTTAACACTTAATACTACAAGGGTACTGTAGAACAAAAATAAACTTTAGAGCACCAATCACAAAATAATCTGGCAGGGAGATGCAAAAATATTCAGACGGGTTTGTGACATAAAGTAAAATTTAAAAAGAATAAAAACAAGATTAAAAATTACATTGACTAAAAATCTAAATTCAGTACTCATTTTTAGCTAATGCCAGCTGTGGATTGACCCAATATTAGCTCAAATGAGAAATTTAACCAATTCTTGTTGATCGCAATTGAAGATGACCTGGCACGTAGCGTCCACACCCAAAGTTATGATATAAAATATACAGAATACTTTTTCATGTACATTACCTTCACGTTTGATGCAGAGACTGAATTAAAATATCACAGTTTCCCGTTTTATGCCAAGACTGCTGTCACTTTTATAAGTAATATTCCATCTCAGCTGCAGGGCATTACGGTTTGAAACAAAATGAAAACTTTTTTGGGTCCATATTCAGGGTAAGTATATCTGGTTTATGTTTTACATCCTGAATTAATGGTAAAGTTGCTGCTATGAATTCATGAAAATTAAAGTAACAACCACAAAAAAATTTACCAATTCCTTCAATGGCCTTTTTCAGCGCCTGAACGTCTTCGCCTGCGTTAAAGTTTGCTTTGGGTTTCATGGTTCCCCGCTCTGCACTCTGTAAAGAAGCGATAAAAAGCCTTTTTATTAATTTCCTCCATTTAAAAAAAAAAGGTTTGAAAACTGCTGAGGTTGATTGTGACTTACTTGTGCAGTAAAAGATGAAGGGGAATTAACCAGACTATCCAAGTCATCCTGCAGGGGGAAAATTCAGTTTAATTAAAAAAACTAGAATATTTAAATCCTATTTGAAAAATTAAATGAAAGAACTGGACCCACCCATAAAGACGCCATGACAACAGATAATTTCTCTGCAAAACAAACAGACATGCAGGAGACTTTATTAGGTTTAGCCTCTTCAAAAGGTCTTCTGAGACTGTTTCAGACTGATATTGGCCCAGACCTGTTCCAGGTCTGGTGAGTCTGTGTGAATGGGCTTTATGCACCCGAACTGATTAATCCAGGTGTGTCTGGCCAATGGCAATGGTCTGTTTGTTTTAATCGGGCACACCTGGATTAATCATTTAGTCCAGTAATGAAAGTCAGGAAACAAAGGAGCTGCCTTACGTTCAGGAAAGAGCGGAGTTATGCAAAGAGCCCATTGTAGCCTGTGTTTCCTGAACTCAGCGGACAGGAGGCCCCCGGTGGCTTTGCTACTGCCGGGGCCATCAGAGACGCTGCTCTGATGCAGACTTTGGCTGGAAACAGTACTGACTGGACTTCCTGTTGCCTTACTATCATTTCCAACCAGTCTGCCCAGTCTCCTCTAACATCAACAACTAGATATCTTCTCTCCTTCAGCCCTTTTCTCTGGAAACCCTGAAGATAAATACTCAGACCAGCAACCAGAAATCTGCTTTCTCCCTCATCCTGATGCTCATGTGTTGAGTTGCTGCCTTGTGATTGGCTGAACAGACATTTCTGTTGACTCAACAGGTGAACCTAAGAAGTGGTTGGTGAGCAAATACGACAGGACACCCATAAAAAGCAATTCTCTAAGATTTGATCACTTCCTGAGAGATTATTAAAAGGCTGAATCATCATTTAGTGCCTCTATTTTTTCCCAAACACATAAAACTACTTTAAACTAACAGATGTGAAGAGACTTTGAGCGACTTCTTATAAAATCTGTAAACTGTTTGTCCCGACGTACCGCAGAGACAAACATCTTACCTGAGCTTCGCCTGAACCAGAATGTGCTCTGCCACACCTTCAGCTTACCTGGAAACCAAACACGCTCTACCTGAAGAGGCCACACCTGTTCCACGCGGGCAGGCGATGCATTCAGGAACGGCTCGTACATTTCACATGTCACCATGAAAAACAGCTGAAAACATATTTTCTGAGGTAATAATCATTGCAGTTGTGTAAGCGGATGCCATGATGATGGAGGTGGGGGAGAGGCGGCAAAAGAGTTTGAACCTGACTGTGCAGCTTGTAAGTAATGCTGCAGATTTGAGATTTCCCATTCCTCCTCCACCCTTTGGCAGCTGGAGAGTTCCAGTTTTGTTCTGGAGCTTTTGCCTCCCAAGACAAACCTAGGTATGAATCTATTCCAACACATACAAAGGGAGAACCCTACTGGTAGAGACTGGAATAGACATAAAAAGCTTTAAAGAGCAACTTTCAGGTTTGATGATTTGCATTTTTTATAGATATCTACCTTGAGCTTTTTTTAAAAAACTTTATTGAAAAATAATATTATTCATTTTTTAAAATGACAAAAAACATCAGAAAAAAACGTCTTTTACATTCAAGAGAAAAATAAAGGGTTAGAATGGATGATCAATATCTTTTTGTATGTCATGATTTATCTTATTGTAGTTATACTTATCTCATGTTTAGACAATGTTTTAGTGATTGTGGACCCCCCTCCCCTCCCCAATTCCATTTTCTTTCCATTTTCCAATTAAAATAAAATATCTCCTGGATTTCCTTTATGGGCCTTAATTTCTTGATGTTTAGTTTTTACTGATATTTACTTTATACCATGGTAATTGTCCACATGATTGTAAAAGTTTCATCAATGAATGTAGTGATTTATTTGGATGTCTCTGGGATGGCTATGACATCATCCACAGAAAATCCTTTTTTTTCCCATCTCCTTCACTCCGCTGATTTCTTGGTGCTGTCCGATGTATTTCACCATCATCAGCTGATGAAATGGATATTCGGGTTGGCAGAGGTAATTCTGAGCTGGACAGTGGTTGGAACAAACTTAAAGTATTGTATGTATTAAACATTTATAAAACTTTATTTTTGCTCCTGTCTTCTATTATACACCTTGTTGTGGTCTTGACCCTCTGTTTTCTCTGCTAAGTCGTCCTTGTGTACACTAGCTTCGCTTTCACCAATTGTTTCAGGTAACTTTCCAGCATGGTCCTGCTTCTGGATAGCCATCTTTTTTCTCCGTTTCCTTCTCCCACCCATTACAACTCATTTGCTCTTCACAGAATCCCCCCGAAGTTCTTCTTATAAGCACATATTTACAGTTTTTTTTATTAATTTCATTCTGATGCTACAATAAAGGACAAGACAGGTGTGGGAAAAAAGTAACAAAAGAAAACATTTACACTGTAAACAACACACTACTTACAGACTTGTGTCAAAGTCCTTCAACTGTGTCTGTTTTACTTTGTGTGGACACGCGTGTCCTTTTAAAGAGCAAAGCCACCTGAAGAATTTACCAGAAACCTCACAAGCGAATGGTCCGTTTCCTGTGTGGACTCTAATGTGTTGGTTTAAGTGAGACTTTTCACCAAATCTTTGTCCACATTTATCGCAGGTGCACGGTCTCTCTCCTGTGTGGATTCTCAAGTGTTGCTTCAAGTTTTCCTTTCGACTAAATCTTTGTCCACATTCATCACACTTATATGGTTTGGCTCCTGTGTGGATTCTCATGTGTTTGCTCAAGCTTGACTTTTGGCAAAATCTTTGTCCACATTCATCACAGCTGAATGGTTTGTCTCCTGCATGGATTTTCATGTGATTCCTAAGATTCTTTTTGTGACTCAAGACTTTGCCACAAATATCACATGGAACTGTTTTGTTCCCTGTGTGGATTCTCATGTGTTTTCTAAGACAATCTTTATTGCTCAAGACTTTATCACAGACGTCACATATAACAGTGTTGTTCCCTGCATGGATTCTTCCCTGGATATTTACATCTCTAAAACCTTTCTTCCTGTTCCAACATCTCAAAGATCTTTTTGTTAAGTGTCTCTGGAGAGATTGTTGGGAGTCAAAATCTCCACCACATTCAGAGCAGCTGAGGGATTTTTTGGCAGTGTAACACTCCACCTGACCATTTACACCTGACCCATGTGGCTTGTTGTCATACCAGCCTTCATCATCATCTTCCATTTTCGGTCCAAAATGAGACAAATGTTTGTCAGAAGAGCCTGAAGCCTTTCTGTCAATGTGTGGTTGTAAATGACTGTTTGGCTCTGGGTTACTGGTTAGTTCTGGTCTTCCACACTCCTCTCCATCAGTTTCTGATTTAATCTGTTTCATTGGTTTGATGGTTGGAGCCTCTGTGTTTTCTTCAGTTTTAATTTGATGAAAATGGGCTGAAAATGGCCAAGACCGGGGTTTTTTATCATCTTCACCCTCCATAGGGGCCATCAACGTTGGTAAACTCTTCACCTGCTCATCATTAACTGCTCCCCATCCTGACTGGGCCATGGCTCCTCTGGTTCCTCATTCAGGAGATGGGAGCCCAGGTCCTGCTTGTGCAGATACCATTCACAAGGAAACGCCACTGTAATCAACAGCTGCACATCTGCAGGGAACAGTGAAATGAAAGACAGAAGTCCAACAACGAAACACCACTCGGATTCAGATCAGGGGGGCCGTTCCTCCCAATCACGCCCTTCCAGGTCT
>JBBBVT010005223.1:0-13215 GCA_037177035.1 Craterocephalus eyresii | reverse complement strand
TATTATTTGTTCACGTTTTTCAATGTACAGCGCCACACGGTTCCGAGAGGTTGTTGTTAGTGTGCTTTATAAATAACGTGAACTTGAAGTTGAACTGATATTGCAGCGCTTCTGGTGGCATTTAGATTTCTTTCTGTAGCTCATAAATATTTTTATTTGTCTCCTCTACTAATGTTTCAACCTCAATGGGATTGAAATTCTTTTTGCGTTTGTGTGCCTTTCTCTCCGGATCCTTGCATGACAGAGCAAACAGCGACGCAAAATCCTCATTTCAATACCGCTGTTTGCTCCGCAAATAATAACAGGAGCAATCTTAATAGATATGGCGCTAATCGTAGAAACACTATCGGAGCAAAACGGCTCAGCAAATATGGAATAGCGCAGCAGTTCTGCCCTCGTCATAAATCAGCGCCTAAGACTTTCCACTTGGGGGCAATCACCGCTACAAATAGAGATACAATGCAGTCTTCTAATTTTCTTGCCAGGGTGGTGTCCTCGGGCAAGATTGATTGTTGCGGGATCCGGACGTTGTATAACACAGCATTCGCCTGAAATGTGCTGGCTGTCTTATCGTTATACAGTAAAGTTACACCGACTTCTTCTCCAATTTCTACTTGTGGTGTCTTCCACGGCTGACCTGCTCCAACTACAGAACATCTCCCGTCTGTGCATGCAATTACCATGGAAAGGGTGAAACCAGTGTCCGGGATCTCCATGCATTTTCCCGTTCTCTCACCGTATACTGCTACTAAGGGCGTGGCTACCACGGTTATAAGCCAATGCTTAGATGTTACAATTTCCAGCTGATTATGGGGTCCACCTTTTGTTGACACAATCACATGCCAAAACAGGAAAGTAGCCGGTCTTGTAGGCGTGGCCTTCATCTACGCTTTCAACGAGCACTCATGCATTAAAATTTCTAACGCGTTCACCGGCATTTGTGGGCCTATTGTGGGGACCGGTGCAGCCTTTATGGTGAGAATTAACCGATCCCCTTCCGGTGGCACTGTCGTCGCCTGCGCGGTCGTAATGGCCCTGGCTGTCGTGGCAGTCGGTGCCGCTGGCGGCTCTAATCCACATTTTCTCTTATCCCAGTGGCCTGTTGTTTGTTTAAGGTGCAAGCCTGGGTCCATTCCTACTTCTGGCTTCGTGTATCCGGAGGGAAGGTTTACAAAACAGCTCTCACGCCAACATGAAATTGCCTCTGTAGGGAAAACAGCGTTTTCTGGAAAGCTATACGGAGGACATCTGATTCTGGACGCCATCTGGACTAACACCATAAGCTTAAAGTCTCCGCTAAGTTCTGTCGCTTGTAGCCCTTTAATTCTGTTCCACTGTATGTCAAATGTACATGTACTGAAATATCTCTGAGCTGGCAGGTACGTAGCAAGCGCCCTGGTGGCGCAAGCATATATGTCCAAACGTACTTGCTGAGGTTGATAATTAACTGGGGTTAAATGTTTACGTTTACGTGCATATTTATTATATCCGATAAGATAATGCAGGTGCCTCAGAGTTGGACCACTCACTACGACTGATTGTTGCAAGACCGGTATCCAGATGAGTAACTGTCCTCTTAATCTGAGGTCTGGTCCCTGCCAAGCACAGAAATTCACTGAACAAAACGTATTAATGCACATCACAATCCTGTCTCTCTCATCCCCTCTGACGAAGGGAGAAAATAACTGCCAATTTCCTCCCAGAAGCAGTTGTCCTGGCGACGCGCGCAGCACAGCTCCCTGGATGTCGGACAAAACTTTGGAAGCAATTATTCTGGCATTCTTAATGTCGTCTACTTCCCCTGCTGCGGGTAATTGGGCCAGTGCCTTCCTCAGGGGTAGGGCTGAGAGGAGCAGGAATGTGAACGCTGCTTGCAGTCTCTTTTTCTATGTCCCGCTCCGATGACTCAGCATTTTGGCCGCTTTCTGCCGCTGTCTTGGAACAATGTGAGACGTGAACCCAGACACCCCTGCCCTTGACCTGTATAGCTGTGGGCGTAGCCTTTTCCACCTGAAAAGGGCCTTCTCTCCTGGGCTCGTTCCACTTTCTCCTGTATGCTGTGATATAGACCCAATCTCCCGGGACGGAGGTCCGCAGCATTCGTCCTTTCCTGTAGAGAAGAGGCATAATGGTTCAGTTCCTTTTGAATTTTAAGTAGTTGCTTAAAATATTCTTTCCTATCCGCCGAGAGCGCCTCTACCGGCGGTCCCGGCACTGTGACAAGGCGGGGCACATTCATCACCCACCCTGTGAGCAGTTCATGTGGTGTGAGGCCAAACGTCCTGTCTACACTGCTGCACATTGTCATTAACGCCAAGGGTAAAACCTATACCCAGTTCATGTTTGTGGAAGCACAGATCTTCAGAATTTTTGACTTTATGACCCCATTTGACCTCTCTGTCACCCCTTGTGACGCCGGGTGATAAACCGACCCATATCTCTGGGTCACACCCAACATTTTCAGTGCTGCCTGCAGGGATTTGTCAACGAATTCCTTTCCATTGTCTGACTGGAGTTGCTCGCAGATTCCGTGACGCGGGATATCCTGCACCAGGAATCTGGCTACCTCGTCTGCAGTCTTCCTCCTAGTAGGACGTGCCTCCACCCACCGAGTGTATCTATCCACCAATACAAGAAAGTATCTTTTACCTTCTACTCTTTTTATCATGTCCACAAAGTCAATCACAATGTGTTTAAAAGGCGCGTTTGGTGTTGGAAAACGCCCCACCGGTGGTGTAAGCCCTTTTCTTACATTGTGTTTGATGCAAACCACACATTTACTTATGAACTCACTCACCTGTTCATTGAGATATGGTGCCCAGAAACCCCAGTCTCTCACTCGTCGGATGAGCTCATGCTTTGATTCATGTGTTACTGTGTGTGTTTGTTCGAGGGTTAAGGCCCTCATGTGACCTCCAGACTCCCTGCTTGTCTCGAGTCACCCCTCTCTCACTCCAGAGCCTTTTTTCTCCCTCTGACGTGGCTTCTTGGATACTTACCAGGTCTGTCACAGTAAGCTTATCCTGTATATCAAAAGTAGAGCAGCTTATTATGGATTCTACAGGCGTCCCTGCAGCCTTTTTTGTGGCGCGATCTGCTTCAGCATTTCCACGCGCAACAAATGAGTTTGATTTGTCATGGCCTGCGCACTTTATGATCGCTAGTGTCTTAGGCTTCATAATGGCTTTTAGCAGGTCATTTATCTGTTCCCTGTGTTGTATTGGAGATCTGTCTGTCGGTTTAAATCCGTGTTTTTCCCACATTGCTCCAAAAATATGAGCTACGGCATGACCGTAGACGGAATCTGTGTATACATTCGCGCCTTTTCCTTCTGCAATGTTACACGCGTCTGTGATTGCTCTAAGCTCCGCTTTTTGTGCGCTCGCCGGTTGTTCGATCTTTTCCGCTTTAAGAACCTTCCACTCTTCCCCGTCGTGAGCCACAACTGCATAGCCTGTGCGAAGTTCATTTTCCATTCTGCAACACGATCCGTCTGTGAACATTGTCAACTCTGCGGCTGTTAATGGGACCGCCTCCAAGTCAGGCCTAAATGTTGTGTGCTTTTCAAGTTCAACATCGCAGTCGTGCGGCGTGCCATCGGTTTGTATCGGGAGCAAATCGGCCGGATTTGCTGTTTTACAAACCTTGATGGTTACATCAGGTTGTTCTAATAGCCTGTGATATGCCAGTTGTCTCTGCGGCGTGAGAACGAACGCGCCTTTTTCAATGAGGTTTACCAGTTTGTCAGTTTGATGCGTGTTTATTTCTACAGGATAACCCATTGTTACAGCTGTAGCCTTTTCATACATTGCTTGGACTCCGGCCAGCACCTTGTAGCATTCCGGGAATGCTGATTCGACCGGGTCCAGTTTCTGAGAGTAATATGCGATGCACTGAGGGTTTCTTCCTACCCCCGTTCGCTGTGCCAAGACACCACATATGTGCTCTCCTCTGCATCCCACAAATAGGATGAATTTTTTTCCGTAATCAGGTTGTGGCAAGTGCTGGGGAGTTTCTCATTGCAGCTTTAAGGTTTGTGAATGCCGTCTCTGCCTCTATGGTCCACACAACCTTATTGTTAAAACTTCTGGCCCCTTTCTGTTCAATGAGGTCTCTTAAGGGCTGGCAAATCACAGAGAACGACTCTATGTAATCGCCGTTGTATCCGGCCATACCCAAGAACATCATTACCTGCCGCACCGTGTTTGGTCTTGGCGCCTTTGCAATCGCCTCTATGTGGGTTGGGTGTATCTCGGTTTTTCCTTCCAGGTAGCTAGCGTGAGTCACACAGTATTGAAGCTTTGACAGTGAAACCTTATAGCTGCTCTCTGCTAAGTGTTTTAAAACCACAATAGTGTCCACATGGCAAGTTTCAGTGTCTGGTGCTGCAATCAGAATGTCATCACAGTACAGCACCACTGTGGATTTAAGTTAATGCTGGATCGCTTTCATGTCCTCGCGTAAGATTGAGTCAAAAACAGCTGGAGAGTTCTTACAGCCCATGGGGAGGCGCGTGTATTGGTAATTTTTGTTCATATACCGGAAACCAAACATATGCCTGCTGTCTGGATGCAGGACAACACTGAAGAATGCGTTTTTTATGTCGATCACAGAGAAAACCTTTGCGCCCGCTGGGATTCCGTTTAGTAGGGCGCAGGCCTTTGGGATCTCTGCTTTTACGTCGCAGATTTAATCATTCACGGCCCTGAGGTCGTGTATGCAACTCGCTTCCTCCGTGCCAGGTTTGATTATCAGGTAAAGCGGCGTGTTACACACTGGATTCTTTTGTTCAGTTATAACGCCCCTTTTTTCCAATCCTGCGAGCGCCTTGGTGGTTGCTTCCGTTTTTTCTGGTGCAATGGGGTATTGGTTAACCCATGGCAACTTACAAACTGGTTTCAGTTTAAAGCTGACTGGGCCGGCTGATTTCACCAAGCCCACATCAGTTCGATCTTTGGCCCACAGATCTGATGGCACCTGTCTCAGCATTTCAGTCCTCAGTGTTGACGGTTTGATGCCAAGCGTCTTTTCACATGGGACTGCGACCACCTGTGGAGTTGTTTTTAACTCACAGTTGAATTGTATTTTAGTGTAGCTCGCATCATCCGACCTCCACACATGTAACGTCTTTGTCTCTGTGTAAGTTAAAGTTCACGCCGGTTTCACCATCTCTCCGAGTTGGTACGACTGACAGCCTTCATTCACCACCAATGTAACGTGGGGGCATGCTCCTGAGACTGTTTACTGTTCTTTCAGATAATTGTTCATCTGGATGCCCACTGCCGCCCCTTGTGGTCCAATGAAAATTGCATCTGTTTCAATTACAACCTCCTTTGGTTGTTTCTCCAACCAGTCTGTAGGGGGCGCCACCCCTTCTCTGAAGTACTGCAATGTGCAGTGTGCAGGGCAGGTTGGATCTCTGCCTTCTGGTATTAAATGTCTTATGAACTGAGTCCACACTTCTATTTTGGCATCCAATTCGTCTTGGAAGCTTCCAAGCCAGCATACAGTGGGTTTTTGGACCTCTGCCAGCATCATGTGTCTCTGATCTGCTGGGACTGTGTGGATCTGCACTCCTTTTTCTGTACAGCTTAACACAATGTCTAATGCACACAAAGCATTTCTGCCTAGTAAGTCCAGGGGTGTGTTGTCAGCGACCAAAAGCTGTATTCCAATTGTTCTGTCCATCACAGTTAGTTGTACTGGTGCTGTGAACTGCATTAGCTGTGGACGCCCTGCGAGGCTGATTGCTACGGCGTCAACTCAATGTCTCTTAGCTGATCTCTCCTGATCAGCGAAAAAGTGGCACCAGTATCAACAAGCATTTTTACATTAACTGTTACAAGAATTATTGGGTCGGCCCTCACATTCATTCTGTTGGGAGAAGGGGGGGGGTTGTTATTTCCAGCTCCACATAGTCACATTCCTCTTCTCTCCCTCGTCTGTGTGCAATCCCTGGCTATATGCCCGGGCTGCTTGCAGTCTCTGCATCTGACCGGCTCTGTGCACTGTCTGGTATCGTGATTATGTGACAGACAGTTCCTACACCGTATTCTCGTCTGTGTCCAATTGCTGGAACCCGGCCTTCTACCTGCATACCGATTGAATCTGCCTCTCCCATATTGCATTGGTCTGTCCATATTTCAATCTTGCTGCTGTGTGCCTGTTTCCTGTGCACTTGTCATGATGCCCGGACTTGCAGTCAGTACAGACATATTAGCTTTACGCTCTGTGAGCTGAAGGGCTGTGAGTTTCTGTAATGCCTGCTCGTCCTGCTCCTTTAATTTTGCGAGTTGCGTTCTGCATGCTTCCACTGCGAGTGTTAAATGTTCAATGAACAGTTCTAAAGCCACCGTATGCAGGCCTACAATGGACTCCAGCTTATCTTTCACTTTTTGTGGCAAGCCTTTGATAACCATCTTTCTGAACATTATTCTATGAATGATGTCTACCTCGGGGGCCACGCCCACTTGAGAAATCCAAGCACATTGTGCTTCATAAACATATGTGACAGTATGTTGTGCCTCTCCTAATTGACCTATGTTAATATTTTCAGGTGTGATGGAGAGTGGGTATCTCCATATGATTTCCACCCAGAGGGCGTTTCTGTGCCCAATAAAGTGTTCTGCGTCTCCGACCTGTGACGTAGCGTAATCGCCTAAGCCAGCAGCTTCAAAAATAAACCTCAGCTCTACCACACCCACTAATTTGGCTAGGATCTGTTTCAGGTCTCCGATGGTGTTCACTTGGGCAATCGTGGCCTCATTGAAAGCATTTATAAATCTTTGCCCTCCCTCTGTGGGGGACGGCAGTTTTTGAATTATCATTTCCACGTCTGTAATTGTATATGGCGTGTATTGGAAGCCTTGTCCTCTTGCCAATAGAGGAGCGATCGTGGCCTTTTGTTAATCCACATTCATGCTTACATCTGTTAATATATGTGGTTCTTCTGCAGACACACTCAGAGCTCTCTCTTCTGTGGTGGCTCTGCCATACATCCTGCCAGTTACTGGGGTATCGTCTAGGGTTAAATGGCCAGAAATCTCACCTTCCGTGATATCTTTGTTATTGTCAATTCCGAAATTCCTAATTCTAGTCTTTGACCTCGTTATTACATTGGGTTTTGCCGGTGCTTTAATTTTCATTGTCTTTGGGATGGCGCCAGTTTGCCTGACCATTTCTGCTCTTTTTGCTGGTCCTGGGCAACTTGCTGCAGCGGCGTGCATTTCCTGATTTTCAATCTGTGCGACATGCAATCTATGATGGGTGGTATAACCGTCTATTTTCGTTGTTAATTCATTTCTTGCAGCTCCCTGTGTCTCCTCATCCGAGGAGTATTCCTCGTTTAGATACTCTGATTGTTTGTTAATTTGATCCAGTTCTTGCACTGGATATAATTTTTCGCTCTCTGGAGTTTCTCTGGCTACATAATAACCTTTAATCTGCAGCTCTGTTGCAGGGCATTCGTGTGCCATCTCAATTTTGTAAGGTGGCGGGGTTTTTTTTTGTTTTTTCCATCATCTCTTGCTGCAAGTATCTGCTGTTTAAAGCTTTCTCTTGCTTTTCTTCCTTCTTCCATAAATAATTTAATGATCTGCATGTCTCTCTCTGTTTGGCATGCCCATCTTTCTGATAAGCTTGTAATTTCGACCTTCAATAGAGGATTATTTTCAGTTAGTAATTCTATAGGTGATTTCATTTACATTTTTTTCGTCTCCATTTTATCTTACTTGTCCCTCTAATTTGTATATTGTTTATTTTCTATTTTTCCTATACTTAACTACTGTACCTTGTCTGGTTTTGTTGCTTATTTGGTTAAATCGCACACGTTTATATATACCGGAAACAAAACTTCACACAATCTTAACACAATGTAACAATTTCACAATACCCACACAGATATACTTTAGTCTCTTTTCAACAACTGTTCATTTCCGCGGTCTGTAGATTCTTTTCTTTGGGGGGTACAGAGTCTCTTTTCTTTTTTGTTTTATACACACAAAGAGTACAGCAGCACACGTTATCTCTGATCACACAATAGTCCTCTGTTATCTTTCTTTGGGACGGCACCCAGTAGGAACCACATGTAAGCAGTTTATCCAAGATTCTGCTTCAGTTCAACACGTATACTCAGCAATTCAGTTTACACAGGGTTAAACAAACTTTTCCTGATCTCTGTGATTCACTCTTTCACACACACTCACTGCAGAGCCAAGGTCCGGGCTTATCTCAAATCATTCTTTCCAGCCTCTCATTCTCGCACCCCTCCTTGACATCCACACAAAAGGCAATTATTCTCTTTTCACAGTTACAACGTTTTGCCCCCGCTCTTGTTAATTTTTGTTACCTTACGTTGCACAGATATCACATATCATTTTCAGTCACATACATTTTCTTTTTTTTTCTTCCAACAACTTTCATATAATAGTACAATTATTGTTGTACTTACAATTTGTGAGCTTCACTATGTGATCTCTCGCGAGCTCTGCGTAAACAGCAAAGACATGCAATTAGTTTCTATTTTTCTATCCGTTTGACAATTTCAAAATCTATTTGATTACTTTATGTTACTCATATTTTTCCATTTTAGTATTTGTTTGTTTATTGCTTTTTTCTTTACTGTACGGCTCTGGGCCGGCTCATCTCAGAGTTCTGTTTACGCCGGAAGGAGAGAAGCACAGCGCTGGGCCGCTGCTATGTGTTATTCAAGGAGAGAAAAAGGAAAGAGGGTGTGGGGTATTGTGACCTCTTTTTTTGCTTGTTCGTTTGCTTTATCTATTTTATATTTCTTCTATCTATTTAATCAGAATTTTTCTTTTTTGGTCCGTATTTCTCATTATCAGAGTTTTCTCTCAATTTTGTTTTTTGGGTGTTGTACCTGGCTTAACCTCTCTCGTTCTTGCGCGTTTATAAGTGTGGTTAATGTATGTTTCGCGCGCTTAGTAGTCATACGTGTCTTTCGCCATTATATCATGCCCTGTCGGATATAATCTTTGCCGCTGGGCCCCAATTCCAAGCGGCTCCGCTGATGCCTGGCGTCTCCAGGCGTTTAGGCTCCTTTTTCTCTTATCTGGGCCCCAATTCCAGATTTTTTAAGCCTATTCTACGGATAACATCCGTTTCTACGGACAACATTTGTCTCTTCCGCGTGTGTGGGTACCAAATCCACAATCCTTCCGCAGGCGTATCAAAATTGGCCTTCGGTCTCTCTTCTGTGTATACAAGCTGACGTAGTCCGCTTGCTGCTCTGCTCGCGTGCCTGTGCGCGCTCGAGGGTGTGTGTATCTACTCAACTTGCTTCGTGTATGTGTGTCTAGATAAATCCTCTGGAATTTGGCTCCTACGTGCTGTTTCTGGGAAACAGGCAGGATGTTCGCGCTGAGTTGTTTTGGAAATTTGACAGTCTGTTCTTTCTGTTCTTGGCAGCCCCATTTTCAGTCTCAAGAGCCTCAGTTTAGCACAACAGTGACGAACTTCCCGAGTTTGTTTATACGAACTTCTCTGAATATTGAGGCATGTGAGCCAACATCTGGTTTGCTCAAACTTTACTTGTCAACTCCGAGAGTTGAGCAACCGGACACCATCTGGTTTTTGTTAGTGAGACAGAGTTAAGCTGTAGCACACAAACCTTTGTCAAATCTCATACTTTTCCACTTTGAACACACCACACCCTACGTTGCAAAGCACACAAAATCAGGCCTCTAATACTTTCTTATCCTATTTTCAAGTCTTTTAAGATTACTGGCATATATTGTACTTTTTTATACGGCAGCAGCGGTGGCTACACGACTTCGGATCCCAGCTGGCCAAAGTAAAGAGAGAAAAATATATTTTGTCCTACCAGCTTTGCGAAGATCAGACTGTGAACCTCCCGAAACTCCCGGTGCCACTCGGTTGAGCCGGTTACTTTTACGGGGTCACCAGACTGTCGTGGAATTTGTCCTTTTAAGACCTCGGTTGGACTCTGAATCTGCTCCGCACAGGGTTAGTGCTCTCCGGTCCCCACTGGGCTCCGGGAGCAAGAAGGCCCCCGGGGTGAGTCTGCTCCACGCGGCAAGCTGGCAGGGGAAAGACCTACTCTATACCACGAACACAGGATGCTGAGACAATATAGAGTCTACTGATAGTTTAATCACAAGTTGTACAGAGGAAATGGGCTTACAGAAATGAAATGCCCTCAGAGTAGCCATCTGATCGGTAGCGAGAGGTACTTCTTTCCCCCTCTACTGGCTTCTTTATACTGCCCCTAGAACTCTGATAGGCTGTTTCCATCACATGATGCAAACCCTCCTATACAATCTTCTACAACGGGATGGAGCATGAGACCATTTCTACGAGGATTACGCACAGTATGCACCCACTCTCTCCCCTGCAGGACCTGCTGCTGCACTCTGGAGCCGCTGGCATGGACATCCCTCACTATACACCTGATCACCTTCATTTATGCTTCTTCTATTAATTAGACACACTGACCAGCACTGACCAGCTGCTGTATGCGCATCTGGCCTCAGCAAAGTGCCACACATGACTGCGCGCACCCCGTAGGTAACGCCTGCAGACCCAACGCACCAGTTATCTGCTCCTTGCAGAAAGTGAGCTGGACCTGGTCCAAAAAAATTGGTCGCGATTATATTGCTGCGAGCAAATAGTCTGGCCAAGAGGCCTATTCAACCGATTTCCAAAATCCCAAAAAAGTGGGAGCCAATCAATTTTGAGCTTATCCAAAGAGGCGGGCTCAACGCAGTGACGCGACAGGAAGCAACACCGTCAACATTGCTAACATGGAGCAGCGGCAGCGTTTGACACAGCGGGAGATTCTGTTTTCAGCTCATTAAACGGAAAGTTCTCTGTGAAATGTGAGCAACGAGTAGCTCTGGAGACATTTGTTGGAGGGAAAGACGTTTTCGCCTTGTTCCCGACCGGCTTCGGTAAGAGTCTGTTAGCCCCGCTGGCTACACACAAGTCAGAGAAAATAGTGCTGTGATTGGTTTAAACTTTGATTGATTTAAGCTTCGACCAATCACAAATGGTGACATTTGAAGGAGACGGGTCAACCGTACCTTCTGAGACACAGTTTCTACATTAGTCTTGGCCAGACTATATGCTCGCATTATAGTCGCGATAGCCAGGCTATGTGATTATTATAACTCCCAACAATTTAAAAGTCAATATGGGGGTATAGCCAATTTATCTTTTTCTACATGTCACTGGAATGCTCGTAGTATACCAAAAAATTATGATGATTTCAGAAATGATTTATCTAGTCTTAATCATGAATTTTCTATTATTGCTTTGTCTGAAACATGGTTGACAGAATGGACAGAAATGTTATATGAAATACCAATATATAAGGATGTTCACCACCATAGAACACAGAGAGCTGGAAGAGGAGTTTCTATATAGATTCATGAAAGCCTTCAGTTCTCTGTTAGAGATGATCTAGCTCAGAAATGGGAAAAGGGTGACGCTGAAGTTGTCTTCATAGAAATTAGTTTCTGCTCTTTTTTTGGTGGAAGGAAAATTATTGTTGGATGTGTTTATAGGCCTGCGGATACTGATATGGGAATTTTAGATATTATAAATGTGGAAAAGAAATCATGTTTTCTATTGGGGGACTTTAATCTTGACTTATTGAAAAGCCAAACTCATGGTCAAATTTCAGAGTTTCTTAACATACTGGCATCTAGTTTTTTTTTATCCCCTTATTTATAAGCCAACAAGAGTGACCAAATCATCTGCTACATTAATTGATAACATTTTTACAAACTCTTTGAATAAGACAACTAAATCAGGCATTCTTTTCACTGACATCTCAGATCATTTCCCCATTTTTCATTTTTCCCTCTCTGAAAAGGTTGGGCACGTTGGTACAGATTTCTGCACCAAGCGTAGAATATTTAATCAGCAGAATTCTGAGCAGTTCAAGAGATTGATTGATGAAATTTCATGAAAAAAGTTACACGAATATTCAAATGCTGAGTCTGCTTATCAGACTTTTATGACAATTTTCAATTCTGTATTTCATTCATGTTTTCCCTTGGTACAATAAAAAAAAAGCTGGGACAAACGAAAATCCGTGGTTCTCATCCAGTCTAAAAAAATCCTCAATTATCAAAAATAAATTATACAAAAGGTTTCTTACCAATCCTACACCTATGAATTTGGTAAGTATAAATCATATAGAAATAAATACAACCAACTAGTTCGATTATCGAAAAAAACATACTATAGCAATAAATTTAAAGAACATTCCAAAAACATTAAATCTACTTGGAAAGTTATCAATGAACTTATAAACAAACAAAAAGCTTCAGTATTTTACCCATTAGAGTTTGACGATGGGGATGAAACATTTAATGATCCATATGTTATTTTTTGTAAATTTAATATATTTTTTTCTCAAATTGGCTTTTCTTTGGCAAAAAATCTTGAACCATCTAATAGTAACCCTCTTGATTATATAAAGGGCAATTTCACCCCCCTTCTACAGTTTGGAAATACTAACACGGAAGAAGTGCTGGAAGTCATGGTGAATTGAAAATGTCTGCTGCAGGTCAAGATGATATTGGGGCTGCATTGATTAAAAATGTGTCTAAAGGTATTGTAGAACCTTTAACTTATGTCTTAAATTTATCATTGCAGATGGGATATGTACCTAAAGATCTAAAAATTGCTAAAGTTATCCCCATTTATAAATCTGGAGAACAAACATTATTTAACAACTAGAAAATTTCTGAAGAAATTTTGGTGGGGGCCAACCCGTCCCAGACACATGAAGCCAGCAGATGTGATGAGCAGAGGTCCTAGCAGAGGTCAGCCAGGCCTAGTGAGTGTGTGGGGGGGACGAACACACACACACTGACATGTACACACACCTACAGACATGTACACACACCTACAGTACAGTGCTGGTGTGTGTGAGTGTGTGTGTGTTGGGGGAAAAAGTATAATGAAGGCGCGCTGTCGGGCGCGTCTGTTTCTGACCAGTGAATGAGGCCGGTGAATGGCAGACGTCCATTATAAACCAACGAGAGCAGAGGAATATCCATTAACTGCATCCTGTTGCTCTGAATCACTGTATAATACTGAAAGTGGGATGTGTGTGCGTGACTCCAAGCTTCCACACCGAACCTGTCATGGAGCCGTTGCCCCGGAGACCCCAACATTCTATGCAAGGCGCAGCCACTTTGAGACACAGAGACGGAACGGATTAAC
>JBBBVT010003985.1:0-13317 GCA_037177035.1 Craterocephalus eyresii | reverse complement strand
TCAGTGAAGCGCCTTGAGATGACTTTGTTATGAATTGGCGCTATACAAATAAAGTTGAATTGAATTGAATTGAATTGTTTTTACGCAACAAAGACATGGAACAACATACAAGATCCCTACTCTCCATAATACCTTTCAAGAAAAACTTGGCACCTTGGCCTTTGGATGGCAGAGATTTCAGTACCTCCCAGTCGAGCTTGCTACTCCATTTGTAACAGGGTTTATCACTCAGCTCCTCAGAAGAAAATTGGATGGAGGCTTTCTTCAACTTCATCAGACCTTCCGAGAAGGATGTGCTAAGTGAAGCTCTTGACAACTTTACAATTGCTGATCTAGAAGAGCCTCTCAGCATACTGAGCAATTACAACTGCACTGTGCTCCCAAAAGAAGAAAATCAGCCAAAACTACTGAAAGAAATAGCTCACAAAGAGATGGGGCGAGAGCCAGCTTTCAACATCAAGTGTTCTCAGATCTGTTGGGGAATCCATGAGTTCTGAGGGACTGAACAGGACTCTGAAACCCAGAGCAAGAAACATTACCAAAATGTATACAGTTCCCTGGAGGTAGATATTGTACAGGGTCTGACTTGTTCCTCTCTAAAACCATTAAGCTCACATTTTCAGACATGTCTGACATGAGTTCCCAGGCGACCTACTACAAGAGATTCTTAGACGGGTCACCAACCCGAAGGAGTTCTCTAAAATCAACAAAGTGTTATTAGTAAACCAGAAGTGTCAGCACTAACTAACTGTTTGTGGACATTGATTGTAGTTGGGTTTTTTTTCTCCAGTGTTTTATTAAAAATGAATTTATGCTGATTAAGGGTTTGTAAATGTGTGAACACTAATTGTAGCAACGTGTAATTGAAATCATGGAATTTCGTAATGAATTAATCATGTGGTTTTAGAGATTATGCTGTATTCATTATGTGGACATTGACTGTTTTACAGTTTTTTCTTTTGGTTTTTTAAGACTGTTAGCTCATCTGTTCAGTGACTGCATATAGAAATTAGCTTGGCTAAATCTGGTGCAAAGCATCTTTTTAATGTTTTTTGCACATGTCCCTGTCAAACGAATAAACAAACCAGTGGCATACACCTGTAGTTGCTCATTGGAACTACCATGTAACCACAGCAACCATGCAGAATTCGAATCAGATTTTTGCTCCATATTGAAGAGGACTGTGGGTGATGCACATGTCCTAAAAGAACATGTGAACCTCAAAAGAAGAAAAGATGTTTTTGATGTTATTGTGTTATGTGAGCTAATAAATGATACTGCATAGTACCAGACACATACAAGATAAGGAGACAGAAACTTGTTTTATTTCTGTTGAAATAAAAACTTTAAGGCTTCTGAAAGTGATATTTTACAAAAGAAATCCTAAACTGGATTTTTCCAAGAAAGCCACTTTATTTGGCATTCTGAAAAATGAGTTCCTGTATCCTTGACAGAGTTATGGACCAAAACTTTCTAGCTATAATTTTTTGTTGTTGTTCCTTGTGAACACAAACAGAAGGAATACGTTCTAGAATATGGAATCCTATTCAAGAAAGGAATAATTAATAGTGGGAGAGTAAACAATACTGTACCGTCCTCTTCCGCTTATCCGGGGTTGGGTCGTGGGGGCAGCAGCCTAAGCAGGGAAGCCCAGACTTCCCTCTCCACGGCCACATCAGCCAACTCATCCAGGGGGATCCCGAGGCGCTCCCAGGCCAGCAGAGAGATGTAATCCTTCCAGCTTGTCCTGGGCCTACCCTGTGGCCTCCTCCCGGTGGGACGTGCCCAGAATACCTCCCGAGGGAGGCGTCCATGGGACATAATGACCAGATGTCCAGGCCACCTGATCTGGCTCCTCTCGATGCAGAGGAGCAGCGGCTCTACCTCGAGCCTCTCCCGGATGACCTAGCTCCTCACCCTATCTCTAAGGGAGAGCCCGGCCACCCTGCAGAGGAAACTCATTTCGGCCGCTTGCACCCACGACCTCGTTCTTTTGGTCACTACCCAGAGCTCGTGACCACAGGTGTGGGTAAGAACGTAGATCGACCAGTAAATCGAGAGCTTCGCCTTCTGGCTCAGCTCCCTCTTCACCACAACAGACCGATACAGAGCCTGAATCACTGCAGACGCCGCACCGGTCCGCCTATTGATCTCTCGCTCCATCCTTCTCTCACTTGTGAACCTTTCCTCACTTGTGAACAAGATCCCGAGATACTTGAACTCCTCCACTTGCGGCAGGACCTCATCCCTGACCCTTGGAGGACAAACCACCTTCTTCCGGCTGAGGACCATGGTCTCGGATTTGGAGGTGCTGATTCTCATCCCGGCCGCTTCACACTCGATTGCGAATCGCTCCAGCGAGAGCTGGAGATCACGGCCCGATGAAGCCAACAGAACAACACCATCTCCAAAAAGCAGAGACTCAATCCTGAGGCCGCCGAACTGGATCCCCTCAACACCTCCTCTGCGGGTAGAAATTATGTCCATAAAGGTTATGAACAAAATCGGTGACAAAGGGCAACCTTGGCAGAGTCAAACCCTCATCGACTTAGATTTATTTGCCGGGAATGCTGACCACATTCCGACTCCGATCATACAGGGAGTGGACCGCCCTCTCCAAGGGACCCGGCACCCCAAATTCCCTGAGCACCCTCCACCGGAGTACCACGGTCGAACGCCTTCTCCAAGTCCACAAAGCACATGTAGACTGGTTGGGTGAACTCCCATGCCCCCTCCTGAAGAGGGTATAGAACTGGTCCACTGTTAAACAGCCTGGACGAAAACCACACTGCTCAATCCGAGGCTCGACCATCCGATGGACCCTCCTCTCCAGGACCCCAGAATAGACCTTACCAGGGAAGCTGAGGAATCTGATCCCCCTGTAGTTGGAGCACACCCTCCGGTCCCCCTTTTTAAAAAGAGGGACCACCACCCCGGTCTGCCAATCCAGAGCCACTGTTCCACATGTTCACGTAATGCCATAGAGACGTGTCAACCATGACAGCCCTACAGCATCCAGAGCCTTAAGAAACACCGGGTGGATCTCATCCACCCCCAGGGCCTTACCACTGAGGAGCTTTTTAACTACCTCAGCGACCTCGGCCCCTGAGTAAGGAGCTCTGCTCGTTCTTCTGGAGACATGCTGGTGAGATTGAGGAGGCCTTCAAAGTATTCCTTCCACCAACCTACAACATACTGAGTCGAGGTCAACAGCCTCCCATCTCCACTGTACACAGTGTTGAGGGAGCACTGCTTCCCCCTCCTGAGTCGCCGGATGGTGGGCCAGAATCTCCTTGAAGCTGTACGGAAGTCGTTCTCATGGCCTCTCCAAACTCCTCTAATGCACGAGTTTTCGCCTCGGCAACCGCCGAAGCAGCTGCCCGCTTAGCCTGTCGATACCTGTCAGCTGCCTCAGGAGTCCCACAGGCCAGAAAGGCCCGATAGGACTCCTTCTTCATCATGACTGGATCCCTCACTGCGTTCGGGGATTACTGCCTCTACAAGCACTGACAACCTTACGGCCACTGCTCCGGCTGGCCGCCTCAACAATAGAGGCTCAGAACATGACTCACTTGGACCCAATATCTCCCACCTCCCCCAGGACATTGCTCCTTCGGACAGGGCATTCTGCCAGACGTTCCCAACAGCCCCTCACTACACGTTTGGGCCTGCCGGGTCTGACTGGCATCCTAAACCAGCTGTACTCACATTGCATCCAACCCCTATGGCCCCTCCTGTGGGTGGTGGGTCCACTTGAAGGGGGGCACATGTTATCGCTGGGCCCGACCGGGCCCCATGAGCTAAAGCCCTGCCAACAGGCGCTTACCCCTCATGCCCCACTCCCAGGCCTGGCTCCAGAAGGGGGCCTCGGTGACCCACGTCCGGGAAAGGGGAACCCGAGACCTGTTGTATCTATCATCATTGGAGGTCTTCAAGCCTGTAGAAATGAGACTAATATTGATATAATCATTATTTATGAAATGCTTTTCAGTAACTACTCTAACTAGTACGGATTTTTTATTTATTTAAAATTTTTTGTTATATATATATATATATATCAAATCCAACTTTATTTGTATAGCCCTTTTTCATACATTAAAATCCAATACAAAGTGCTTCACAATGTAAAAGCAAATATAAAAAATATAAGACTGGAAATGATCAATATTACACATGCTTTCTACTTAACATTTATAATCATACACACACATATACAAACGCACGCACACACACACACACAAACACACAACAAATGATGCCACTCTTCTATTCATAGAATTAAAACTATGCCTTCTAGTTTCTGTCTCTTTTACTGAAACTGTATAAGAATAGTTTGAAAAAGAGAATTAAATGACAAGTTAAAAGACAAATGACAAATGGCTCGACACCGCCGTGAGGAAACGATACCTTGGGGACCCATCCACACTGGGAGCCGCCCTCCCAGCGACCACAGAGGTCATCCCCACAGGAGCCGCCAAGATCAGGGCAGGCGACGACCCCGACCACAGCCACAGAACTGCAATCCAGGGCCCGGCCAGACGTCCCGACCAGGGCGACCCCGCAGCGACATTCCCGCAGACCGGAGAGGCAGCCCTTTAATACTTTGTTGTGGAGGGGGTGGCCCTTCTATTGAGTTTTCTTCCTGTGTGTTCTTAAATTAACACAAATACTGTATAAAAAAACTCATATTTTATACATTTTATGGTACATTATATTTTCACATGTAGACTGGTAATGTTGGGTAGATGTTGAATACTTTTACCTTTTTCTTGTTTTGCTTGAAGGTAAACGACTTGGATAGGGATGACACATGAATGCCTCTTTTCCTCTGCTTTCACGATTGCTATCGCTCCACATCCACCCGATGTTTCTGTTACCAAATAAGACCTTTAAGGTTGTACTTTACTGTTGCTCAATGCACTCCTCGATCAAATTCATTAAAAGGTTAGTTATGTTGTGATTTTTTTTCACAATACAGAACTTTGATTGAACCTTTTTATGGTATGGTTTTCAACAAAAGGGTTTAATTTGATTATCCAGATGTTTTCATTCTTATATCAGCCATATAAAAGCCTTTTCATGTGTTTGACTGAGAAAGTCAAACAGCATAGCTTATCATGTTGCCCAATTTACTATGTTCCAGGAACAGTGGAGCAAACCAAACAATTGTTGAGGCTCTGGACTGCCCAAGATGCAAACTTTACTAATAAAAGAAATGCCACTAAACAGGCTTGGGAGTAATACGTTACTCTATCCTAATTATAAGGTCAATGTATCAAATGTAGATGTGTAAAAAAAGTTCATGTTTGAGGCGCATGCGATCTGAGTGGCATTTCAGAAGCAATTTTCCCCTCTACTCCTGTGCTTTAGGTCTTTGATCCTATATATGGGGCTTGAGGGCAAGGTTACCCCAAAGCAGGCCTCAAAGAAATGGGAAAATCTAACAAAAAATATATAAGGTGAATTATTGGATGGTTTGAGACTGATGTTGCTGGGTAACAGAAGTAATGTGACTTTATACATCCCCAGGAACTGACAAAGCCACCCACAGGGTCAGGCACTGACGGAGGGCAGGAGACTGCAAGTTCCTGGCCCTACTACGCCGACATGCATGAGGCTCTGGGCTCGCGGCCCTCAATTGAACCACCTGCCCTCGTTGCATCACTAGCTGTACCTACACTGTCCCCCACTGCTGCAGGTGACCCTGCCCCTGTCCTCCCATTATCACCACCAGTCCTCCCTTCGAAATCCCATCCACGTCATCTGGTGGTCCTTCAACTCAGCAGCCAGCAAAAAAGCGGACATCATGGATGTCCTCCAACAGGAATTCGAGAGGGAGGACAGTCGTCACACTGAGCTCACTGCTCAGAATGTAGCTGGGTTATCCTTTGAACGTTTCGTTGATTTATAGTTGTGAACCAGCAGTTTTAAGTTATTTGGAAGGTGAATTTTGTTTGTGTTTTTTGAAATAAACGTTCAGTTCACACATGAGTGAACCATTTTTCTTCACACAAATTTATTTGGACAAAATGGAACTAAGGAATGGCGGATCCTAACACCAAATAAAGAAAATGATGACAGGGGTGGGGAGGGTGTTCAAATGTAATCATGCTCCTGCATGCACTGTTGGAGGTGGTCACAGGCAGTAAGAGCAGCTGCCATGGTGTCCTGATGTGAGATCTGCTGGTTTCTTGTCCTCCTGTTGGACCAGGAGGCCCATGGAAGTCGCCTTCAGGGATGATGTCTTCCTCCAGCTCCACAGAATCGTTAGTGGTGATGCAGAGGTGGTGCAGAAATGCACAACATGCAACGATGTTTGGGCACGCTGGTCTAACCTCCAGGTCTTTGAAAAACGTGGCTCTCCATCTCGCCTTCATCACTTAAAATGCATGCTGCACCACTGAAAGAGCCCTTGCGTGATGGTGGTTATAGCATTCCTGGACTCGGCCATGTAGAGGGAGTTTATAAGGGGTGACATGGTTATGAGTTCTTCCAGACAGGGATTCAAACCATCTGCCAGCAGGCAGAGCCCAGACGGTGGATATGACGCCTGGCTGTGGAATGGACTATTTCTGAGGACTCTGGCATCATAGACGGAACCTGGTTTCCCACGAAAATTTCCAGGAATCTATACCTGGTATCATAGATGGCCTGCAGCTGGATGGAATAAAACAACTTGCGGTTAAGATAATCCACTTGATGCACGTTTCCAGGTGGTTTGAAACAGATGTGGCATCCATCCTTAGCACCGGCCACCCTGCATACACACACATAATATATTTGATGAGCTATGAGCATATTGTGGTTTGTCTTGGCTGTAGCCAAGTTGGGCAATAAGCTTTAACTTAATCTGTTAAAAGTAGCAAGAAAGACCTCAAATAACTAAATGTGCCAAGTTTATGAAATATACCGCAGTGACTTCAAAGCAGTATTTACTTTTTGCTAATGCAGTAATGCATTAGCAAAAAGGATGCAGATGTTTTCGCCTTCTGGATGCAGCAGTAATCTTTGCTCCTCGCAACTTGCACTTCATTGCCACAGCCATGCACATGGAGCGTCTATCTGTTGCCATAGTGACGACTGCTTTCCCTTTCCAGTGGAAGGAAGAGGGCGTCCCATTCTCTTTTATACCCTCTACCTCCAATTAAAGTGCCATTCACAACTGAAAGTGTGACTTAATTGGGAGTGACACTCTGTAGTGAAGGGCTAGTGCATATGAGTCAGTTTGAGTTTGGGCCCATGTTTGCTCTGATGACAACTTCATCAAGCTCCGTTTGTGTGGATGCCTGTGTCATGAGCCCAAACACATGCATGGCCAGGTGGTAATGTTTGGAGGAACTGCAAGGGAAAGCTCATAACATTAGTATTACAGGATTTCTCAATGTTGTGGTGCCAAAAATCATTGCTATGCAGATGGGCAGCAGATACTTGCTGTTTTCAGCATAGGTCCTTTGCATTTTTCATTACATGGCTCAAGCAGCGATGCAGAATCATTAGCCCAAAGGAGTCTTCCAGTGTCTGCCCAGTAACAAGTGAACAATATATGCCCAGCAGTTCAGGAAAGCTCAGGCTACAGAAATTGTGAGACAGGGAATGCAACAGAACTATATAGCCGTCTTCTCTTGACTTTCTTTCCGTGGGTTCTTAACCAGGTCTGTCACAAATGACCCCGGGAAATACAGTATGAAATGGATGCAGTTGTATGGTCACTTGAAACGTATGTTGCCACAGGGAAAGGAAAAGATCCTTTAAATGGATCTCTAACAATTTCAGAGATGTAGAAAAGGGGAAGATTGCCCCTTGCCTTTTTTAACTGTGCTCCCTGTTGCATCACTTGTGGAACAGGTTAAGTGTTTTTTCTGTCCACAGCTTAACATCTTTGAGGTGCAGTTTTATTTTCTGAATAACTGCATCGTCAGACCCTTGCTGCTCTTCCATCATTGTCCCCAGGCTCATAATGTCATTTTTGTACTGTCATTGTTTTTTCCAGCTGCTACCAGGTATTATTTTCAATACCTCTGTTGTTGTCACCTGACGAGTATTGCATTAAACTGGAATAAAGAAATCCAGGATAATTAAGCAAGCCCAGCTTGACCTAGCTTGCCCGGCGAATCCTGGCTTAATTGGTTGCACGTTTGCTGAGCCAGGATGAAAAGGTGCGGCTATATTTAGCAGGTGAAGATAGCTGGGATAAGTGCGTGTTCACGGCATACTTAAACAGACCTCGCGATCGCTTACCGAATCACCGATGGGAAAATGAATAAAAGTTGCGCATCCTACTTCAAAACCACTGAAGAACATCTCCTGATGGAGTTCTATGATGAAGTTTACGATATTATAAGGAAAAAGGCAATACCAATGTCATAATTAAAGAACACGAGAAAGCCTGGCAGAGAATAGCAAACCCGCTCAATGTGTAAGTAGTCAAAAACTGAACAAGTAATAAACATTGCTCCACTGGAAATGTCCTAATTTGGCTAAAATTAAAGGAGTTACTTTTCAAGTCCACTAACTGTTGTATAAGAGTGATAATCAGGTGCATGTTACTCAGGAAATGAAGAGTATGATTAGGTGCAAACAAATATCCACAATGTGTCATTTAATCTATTTTTCTTATGTAGTGTTATCCATTTTATCTTTCTATCCTTCATAAAGAACAAATCTGTCTTGTCATAAAAAGGACCTGGCAGCAAGTGAAAATGAAATATAAGAACATTTTGCAAGCTGGTAAGTGACTTTAAAGTACTAACTGTGACAAATGGTGAATAGTTTAGGTGTCTGCTGACATGTTAAATGTCTGTGTGATTGTAGCATTTAAATAAAAAGCCTATAGAACTGGCACAGGGGATGGCCCACCAAGCCAGGATGTGACTCCTGCAGAGGAACTGGCACTCAATTTAAATAAAGTGAGGCCAGTGATGGAGGGGATCCAGGGAGGGACAATAACTGACTCTGTCCCGGCCACAGAAACCGTCCGCTTCATACAAAAAATACTACAATTATACTGCACATGGAACATCCATCCATTCCATCCATTTTCTGTACCTGTTAATCCAATTGGTTGCGGGTGTGCTGGCGCCTATCCCAGCTATTAACAGGTGAGAGGCAGGGTACACCCTGGACAGGTCGCCAGTCTGTCGCAGGACCAACATGGAGAGACAGACAACCCTTCACACACACTCACTCTTAGGGAGAATTTAGAGTTTCCAATTAACCTCACATGCATGTCTTTGGACAGTGGAAGGAAGTCGGAGTACCCGGTGAGAACCCACGCATACACAGGGAGAACATGCAAACTCCACACAGAAAGGTTGTTGTTTCAAACCCCTCCTCAGCCGGAACCAGCCGCCCCCTTTCGCTCCAACTTCTCAGCAACCTTCTTGCTGTGAGGCTGTGGTGCTAACCACCACACCACCATGCAGCCCCCTCATGGAACACAATCAAATATGATATAGTGTCTAACTTTGGATTTCCTTGCAGTGTCTGGTAACACAATTTCACTTTTGGAGCCACCAGAAGATGATCGAGTTAGTACAAGGTACTGAAATCACAGGCTTGGTATGTTCTATACACTACATGCATAGGGCAGGGGGAAAGCACATCTGCAGCTGCAGAATGCACAACTGCAGACGAGGAGACGGTGTCAGTGGAGTCCAGAAGGCTTGAGGTATGTCAGTTTTATGGAATTGGCCTGCTTATTGATTCCATGACGGTTATGAAGTCAGTGATGCGGTGCTAATAGAAAATGTGTAATAGGACCCGGATGTCCTAAGCGGCCTGGTAACTTTGTGAGTATTGGCGTAAGTAAATCTACATTTTGCACAAATCCTGCTGTGCTGACATTTCTTTTACAGATTTCACAAACTGTCCGACTGCTGTCAGATGTTAAATCACAATCAAAAAGAGAAAGCTTAAAGAAACTGAGCTGGATCTTGAGATTAAACCTCAGAAAACTGGATCTGGAAATCCAGAAACTACAAAAGAGAAGTAAGTGTTTCAATGCACACAGTAACCATATCTGCAATACAGTGTTTTAATCCTTGTTGCTTTTGCTGTCTATTCTAGGATCCAAGAAACCAAGACAAATGACTGCCTAATAAAAAAACTAGAACATTGGTGTCCACCCTTATCATGAACGTAAAGCAATTTCAAATAATCACTAGTGCTAAACAAAATGCTCACACAATAAAACACTTTTATAAAACCTCTGACAGCAATTTGACAAGCAGTCTTTATTACCATAGCAATATAACACTTGACCTGAGTAATAATACTGCAACTTGAATCAATATAAGAAGACTGTTGCGATTACAAACTGATTTAAATTAAATGACAAATGACTATGTAATATTTTAATACAGGATAATTAAAATCATGAGACACTTATAAAGACCACGGACATGTTGTAAAACAAATTAATTCCTCACAGAATTGACGGTGGAAATGCAGATGAATTACCAGGATTAATCCTCTGGCTGTTAGCCTGGTCCAGAGCAGGGTAGTTTCAGCGAATAAATCCCCATAGTAACTTGGTCGGGTTAAGTTTGAGCTGCTTTCATGCAACCGACTTAAGGCTAAGTTCAGCCAGGATAACCAACATATCCCGACTTGATCCCTTATATTGGTTTTGTTTAATACCCCTCTGGTGTGAAGCGTTCTAAGCAGTTTGATGGTAAGGACATCAGCTAAGACGTCACATTCATCACCAGGCACCTGCATTATTTTTAGTTCTTCACATACTGCCCCTGAAGGTCAACTCAGCTTTAAGTGAAGACTCATCCTGAACCGTCACATTAACTCTTGCAGGGCAATCACTAAAAAGACAGTAACCATAGCAAGCAAACCAAGGGGCACTTCAAGTTTGATTGTTTTTCACATTGTGGCTTTTGAATGCAAAACTGCAAAATAGATGCACACTGAATGCCACTGGCTATGACATTTGTCCAGCTGAGTGACTTAAAACATTTTTTTTTTCCTCTCATCTGAGATAAATAAAAATAAGCCGTCATCTCCTGATGAGGGTGTAGAGTCTGTGAAGTCTTTTGAGGAAGAATGGAGCCGTTATAAACACAAATAAACAAAAAATCTTTACTGAACTATCCCGCCAATAAGTTATCAAAAAAATAAGTATGCACAAGGGGCCGAGTATTCTTGTTACGGCCGGCAGGCAGTGCAAAAGGAGGATCCAAATGCTGGACTCGGTTTGTAGGTTTATTGTATAAAAAACAAAAATGTCCATGGCAAGGACCACAGAAAAGTCTTTAATT
Organism: Craterocephalus eyresii; assembly: GCA_037177035.1. Lineage (NCBI taxonomy): Eukaryota > Metazoa > Chordata > Actinopteri > Atheriniformes > Atherinidae > Craterocephalus > Craterocephalus eyresii. Next base: position 2,050 of record JBBBVT010003985.1, on the reverse strand, counting down.
AAGAAATGACTCAAACTTAACAGGATGCACTGTGATGCTTTACGACAGCAGCGGCGCAGACAGGATCAGCGCTGATGGTCACATAAGAGCCTGCACTGAAAGGAGACAGGTGAGGAGCTTAATAAGAGCAGGCAGATGATGAGTGGATGAGCTGCAGCTGAGGAGTGACACAGGTGCACAATCAACTCAGGACCCAGTGTGCTGCTGCAAAGGGAAACCCTGTGTATGAAAAAAAAAACAAAACAGCTATCATTACAATTTTAGGTCATTTATAAAGTTGACTAGTTAGACCACTAAATCAATTAATTGTGATGTCATCATGACATCAGTGATAAAATGAAAACTACTTAATCGTCAAAGGGAAATTATTAAATGTGTGTGAGATCTTATTTATATAATAGGTGTGTTCCATACATCAATATTTTTCATCTTGTTTGTTTTATTTTTATCATTATCTGGGCTCTATTGTGCTTATTGTGCAGTAGACAGATGAGTAAGTGGTCAGGGAAATCACAATTGAACTGGGCCTGATGCACGTAGAGGCTGCTGTGCTCATTGTAGCATAGTGATGTTTACTTCTAATGGCATAATGCTACGTGAAGTAGCAAAATGCATTAAAAGCATTGAATTCTTTAATTTGAAAATATTTGTCATTGAGTACATTTCTAAGGGTGTCCGAAACTTTTTTTCCACCCCTGTATATCCCCATATTTTTATCACATACTGAGAGCGAGTGTTTAGTCACAGTCAAAGCCAAATGTGATGTCACAAGTAGTTTTATTTAAACCAGTGAAATAATGCTCAGCTGTTCAAAGAACAAAATGTAAACATTGATGCTGTATAACAAATCCACATATACAAAAAGAACATTACGAAAGAATTAACTATGACAACCCTGAGTAAGAGCAGCAATTCTATATATAGACAGAACAAAATAAAATGCTTCCCTACTGCTCTTCCAAAAAACTCATTATCTCTCCTTTATTCAGTTTCTAGCTTCTCCTTGTAAAATACTTTCAAACAGTTAAACATATAAACCAGTATTTTTCTCATGTGACAAGGAGATTAAGCTAATGAATTTTAAGGTTTTCTATTTCATTTAATTTCTCTCATTCTCTTAGATGAACTTGGGGCCGAGCACTGTCCCGGTTCCAAAGCCTCCGAATCCACCCTCAACCTGCACTTCGTTTAGCTTAAAACAAAGGCCGCTGGAAATGTATCCTTCGCGGCCTCTCCTATCCCCAAATTCATTGCGAGTAAGATGGCAGAAAGTCAGCAGCAAAGTCCGGAGTGCGTTTTCAAGTGTAGGTAATTTTATTATATGCAGTTGTGTGGCTGAAATGAAAATTATGAGCTGTAAGTTTGTTAAACCATGACAATTGAAATAGTGTAACATTTAATATTTGAGGATATGGGTGTTGTTATGTTAAGGGGCTTGCTGAGCTAGCTTTTCAAGTTTTCTAATATGAACAGCTGTAGTTTCATGTGGTCAAAGGGAGGTTAAAAGTGATATTTCAGCTCTGAGAAAATAATTAGGTTACCTTTCTTTACAAAAAAAAAAGTATGTTATGTTTTGCTTTCCATTTTAATTCTTCAGGGACCAAGGACCAATCGGCCAGTTTTATTAAATTAACAGCTGAAAATGAAGAGCTCTTCAATGGAGCCAAGTTTTCAGCTAGTGTTGGCTGGAGGTTGGTAGGCAAACTCTCCTGAGAATGTCTCAACTGTTACAAAATAAACACATAAGCCATTTGAAATATATACGAATACCCAGTAAAGGCCCATTTATGCTCCCTGACAGACGTAATTTGGGCGTCCGTTCCAAGCGTCTTCATGCTTCGCTGCTTTCATGCTTCCATGCGTCGTTTCTGTTGCTACGGGTAACCTCCGCTAAGCGGCAGTGCTGAGTTTATTGTGAACTCCGCGATACAACGTTAGATTCAAACATCCATTGGCGGCACAAACGCGCTGCAATTAAGTCGTTTCTAACCACCAACACACCGTGAACACTTGTAGAACTTTATTTCAAAAGCTTGTGCAACTTCTAATG